>OX457042.1:6884987-6927487 GCA_949752735.1 Lumbricus terrestris | reverse complement strand
CTCAGAGGCGCTCCCGACTACAGAGCGGACACTGCATCGGAGTTTCACACCGAAGCACTGAGCAATTGCAAGTGAAGGACTTGCCCAAGGTCCCTACGCGGCGAATTGAGGTGGATTCGAACCTGCAACCCTCTGGCTGCAAGGCGACGATCATACCTACTACACCACCGCATCCCACAGTAGGGTTCCAGATGTTTAAAGACCAGTAAAAGGGACATCCATCTATATATTATGCATGCAAATATCGTTTTTTTCTACCCTCCTCTGTAATTTTGACCCATCCTATGAATACGTACAAAAAGTTTACCTCCCCATTACAAAGGCTATTTGGGGAAATTCTTACATGAAACATGTATTTTACTGTAGGCTACCATATTTATTTTTGGGAAAAATCATATCTGTTAGTTAAAATTTGTTAACTGTTATGGTTTACTGTTGAGATCTGAACAGAATACAATCATTACAATACATTACAATTAATTGTAATGTAGTCAAAATGACATCAGACGACTATAGGGTAACAAAGACGTATTTAAATGTGAAGCCATAATTAGACATTGATTCTGGGTATATGCCCCCCCACGTACATTGTGCTCACACCACACACACCCTACTACGCAAATCGCCTAAATCTCGTGACTCTGCCCACTCCGTGATGCATAAATAACACATGGACAGATTGAATAAGGCTGATGTAATAAGAAATACATTGGAATTGGTATTATAATTAAACAATTAATCACAATATCATAATTAGAATTAGATTTGACATTTTATGAGAACAATTAAATTTGAATTAGGGATAAGAAAAAGCACTCAACTAATTAGTATTAGTGGCTGACGTCAGTCGTCAGAGTGCAAAACGACACAAAAATGTTTCTTTTTCAAATTTCTCAACCAAACTCTTATTAGACAAGCATTTCCAATTGTGATGAAACTGAGGTTTCAATGTCTTTGTCCAATTTAGTATAATTAACGTGGAAAGTGTTTTCATTATAAGAAATTGAAGTTTTTGCACTTGTTTGGCTGTTAATGTTCAAACATAGGCAATTCTGTGGCTACAAGTCAAGTCTTTGTAGCATATACTGACTGTACTTTAAAGATGGATTGCAAATTATAATCAACCATTATTAAAGTGAGTGTGAGCCAGTATACGGTTCTGTAATATACTATATGTGGTTCTGCCATTTGCAAAGAATTGACTCTCCAAAATCTGAGTAACTCAATTCCCCCTGAAAATGAGATACGTAAATTCATACCAAAAATTAGTGAATGAATGATTTCCCAAATGACATCACAAACAATTTTATTTGTTGCTTCCCATTTAATTTAAATTATGAGTTATGTGATTTATCATATTTTCTATAATGGGCCCTGAGGCCCATAACATTTGGTTGTGTATTCAGCATGTTTCTAGAGATGCTGCCAGTTCAGTTCTGTGCAACTCTTTTTATAGCTCAGCGGGTCATGTTGCTAAAAAATATGTTGCTCACAAGAACCTCATCATCATCTTGACCATCCTCATTACTGCGGATCGGAGACCAGAGCCAACGACGTCAGTTTCCTCCATCCCTCTCTCTCCCTTGCTCTCCTTCCGCAATCCGCCATCGGCAACCCCATCCACTACTCAATATCGTCCATCCAGCGTCTTCTCGGTCTTCCTCTGGCTCTTTTTCCACCCACATAGCCCTGACATTCGAAGGCCGGTAGATTGTCCGCTCTGATCATGTGTCCAAAGTGGTTCAACTTCCTTCTCTTCATCACCTCAAACAGTCGCTGCTCCGGTTGCAGCTCCTCTAATATAGACTCGTTTGTTCTGTGCTCCCTCCAGCTGACTCATTATCTTCATATATGCATGTTGTCATCTCGAAAGCTGATATTCACAAGAACCTAGCCAATGGTTAAAGTGGTTTGGATGAGTCAGCAGTGGAAATGCTGAGGAATGGTTTCATTGGAATGCATGACTGCATACATGGTTTTCCAAGGTTTCATGCATGGTGAGGAGTGGAAACGCAAGCAAAGAATTCCGAGAGCAGTGGGAATGCCGTTCCCACCTACTCTAATCAATGAACCAGTACTGTCAACATGAGTCGATTTATTTACAAAAAATTTGGCAAAATTTTTAAGTAAGATATTTGAACTGAAAACATAAACAAAGACTAGTACTAATATGACGAAATAACTACTAAGTAATGACTGACAACAAAAATATTATTAAAACAAAATCAAAAGACAAAATAATAATAACATTGTAAACTTTGTATCTGTCATTATTTATACGGAAAAACATTTAATCACAATAAACTATCAATTAATTAACCATTAATTTATCATTAATTCGTAAATAGCTAAGCATCTTAAAAAATGTAAATGTTACCTCAGGTATTTAACGCCTCCAGGTCTTTGCGCCATACTGGAGTAGTGAGAAGATGATGAGCAAACGGCTGAGTTGAGCGATACTCGCTTCGTTACGATCGAAAGACAGCCCAATATCGAGAAACTTTTAACCCACATGAATATCGACAAGTCTGTGCACAACAAACATCCAAGATTTCAGCTGCAAGCTGGTTGGTTAGATTAATAATAATAATCTTCGTTTAATGACTCAATCTGACAAACCGCAGAATGATTACAGGTACAGGTTATACGAAATACAGCCCACTGTAGCACGACACGCAGGTCGGCTTTACAGCAGTGGGTTCGGTAGCCTAAGTGCTGGATCACTCCTGGTTCGGCCAAGCCAGAAGTGGGAAGGGCTATCTTATTTCCAGCAGAACCCGAATCAAACAACACAACAGAAAACCAGCTTCTATTTATTTCTCGCATTTGCTGTAGTGTCCTTTCAAGTTACCTTCTCAGAGGCGCTGCGGACATTGAATCGAAGTTTGACGCCGAAGCGCCAGAGCAATTGCAAGTGAAGGACTTGCTCAAGGTCCGTACGTGGCAGCTTGAGGTGGATTTGAACCTGGAACCCTCTGGCTCCAAGCCTTTTCTGCTGCTCACTATGTGGTCTGGAATTCGATAGGACTCCATACCTGTGCCGGCTGCCAAGCATCCCCTCTGATCCACACTAACCATCTTTGAAATGGTAATGTAGTTAAACAGCACAAAGCAACAATATTTTCACCTTGACAAAGCCATATAACTTACCTTGCGACGTTCTATTACAAGATCTTAAAACTGTACTCTTTTGCCGAGGTTGGGTTGGGACTCTTGGGAGCACTCTGGAGTAGTAACCTTGAAGCCTGGGAAACCTTGAAATCCGAATATTGAATTAATGAATAATTCGATTTATAAGTCAGTTCAACCAGAAGTCTGACTACACTGGGTAAGCACGGGAGCTCAAAAATTGTGATGCTAATTCAAATGGACAGTGGCAAAGGGTCTTAACCAACCAATTATTTGAAAAAATAATTAAGGTCAAGGCCGGATGGTCACCATACCAAAACGTGTAAAAATATCTTCGTTTAATAGCTCAATCTGACACACCGCAGAATGGTTACACGTACAGGTTATACGAAATACGGCCCACTGTAGCACGACACGCAGATCGGCTTTACAGCAGTGGGTTCGGTAACTTAACTAAATGGCCTAAGTACTGGATCATTTCTGGTCGTCCAAGCCAGAAGTGGGAGGGGCTATCTTTATTTTTAGCAGAACCCGAGTCAAACAACGCAACAGAAAGCGCCACTGGCAGCTAACAGAAAATTCAAATAAATTTTTGCCCTGAGCGCGGTTTGAACCCGGGTCCGCGCGGCTGACTCTCAGTTTAACGACCAGCGCTCTCACCACTGAGCTACGGGACCCCTCATATAACTGTACATGTAGTAAATTTATGCCGCAAGCCAACTCACATTGTGCTGCATAGAATGAGATGTTGCAAAGGATGGCAACTTCCAAGATTTGGTTATTGAGATATAGTGCACGGACAGAAAAAGACGGTAATCTATCGCTTTAGCATTCTAAATAATGAATCGTCAATGCTTGGGTTTTAGCTTTGGTTGCGCACAAGTTGACTTGTCATGGATTGATGAAAGAGTTTCTTGCTAAATAGTAATATCTTCGCTTAAAAGCCAGTACGTACAATTTAGGCCTACTTTATTGAACAGCCTGCAAGCACACTGCGCTTTATTGAAAATCTACGTAGATGTCAAACCGCATCCATGTGCAGATTTTAAATAACAGTGGGATTGATGAACAATAATTGCTATATAAATAGAAGTTGGATTCGTAAAAAGATGGTTGTTGTTCATACAGAAGCACAATTGATGGAAGGAAATCTTGAACAAACAAAAGCTGGATTGATGGAAAATATTCGGGCCAAAGTAGAAGTCGGATTAAAAAAACTCCGCCACTGGTTGCACTCTGCCAGTGCCAAGCCTAGATAAAGGAGGGGCGACAATGATCATCGTTGAAATAGCAATGTCATTAAACAGCAACAAGCAACGATATTTTCAGCTTGACACATAACATTAAACTCACCTTTCGAGAATTTAAAACGTATTTTGATTTTCGAAGTTAAAAATAGCACCCGAAGTGACCCGAGGGATTCGATAGATAGCAGGACGCCATCCATTTGATTGAGTTTTATAGCGCTATGCTGTTTAGCTTTAGGCTGCATGAAACTCAGAGAAGCATACGATGTCTGATCAATGATCTATACAGCACCTAAGAATCGAAGGTGCCCGAAGAGTTTGATATGATGCACCTGTGGATAAGCTGATTCCCACAACCTGGTTATTGAGAACAGAATGAATGTTGAGTTTATTACAATTTATAGGGCCTTAGGTTGAGTGAAAATAATGACCCTAACCATATATGCATGTATCTTGGAAATATTTTGAAAAGTTCTCTAAGTATGTCGATGCTGTTCCTTGGTTTCAGTTAGATGTGTACCTCACATGGTTGATCTACTATTTCCTCAGCACGCACAGAAGGCTGTTAGAAGCCATAAAACCCAGAACCACAGCTACATAATCCAACATATTATATTATCTTCGTTTGTTAAAAGCCTGACTGACAAACCACAATCAATGACAATTATGATGAATGATAAACATATGAATGAGAGTTAGCCAGAAATTATTGTCTATAAAGTAACCTAGATATTCAGTGTCTTCTTTACCAGGGAGCCTAAAATAGTGCGGCCCGGGCCCAGGTAGTAAGGGCAAAGAACTATGCGAGGGAACAAACTTTGCAGAGCATCTAAATTATTGTTAACAGCAACTTTCTGCAGATGTAAGTCAACCAATGACTGAAAACACCTTCACCAGGTGACAAAAAGATCAGCCAAGCCACATTTTGGCAAAGAAGTGTTCAAGTTTGCTTTGGTCACTGGCAAGGCTCCACCACACAGAAGCAGTGTAGAGAATTCGTCATATAATAGTTGCCTAGGCTACACCATAAAGTGCAGCTTGAGGAAGGCCTTGGGATCCAAGGCGCATAGGGGCACAGAGGGAGATGGAGCATGTGCCAATGAGCATAACTAAAGGCCAATTTTTAATCAACTTAGTGACATCGATCTATTGTCTGAATTAAACCCAATGAAAAATCGACTACAAAGACAGAAGTAAAATCAACCCCACAATTCGATAATTTTATCACAAACTTAAGAATACGACAATAATAATATTGTTTGGTTGGTCAACAGCCAATCAGTTCATTTTTCAACATCCTTTATCAGTTGAATGTCAGTCTGACTGTTTTCTGTCAACGCTAAAGAATCTTTCGTTTGTTTGGAGGAATCGGTCGTAGATGCCAGCTGATCACCATCCAAATTCACTTTGCCAAGAAGTCCTGCCCGAAAGTCTCGTATGAAGATTTGACTGGCTCGTACGAAATTTGTGCGATATACATAACCACCTGTGAGAATAAAATTACAAGAAAAATAGAAAAAGCATCTAAGAGAAAGGTAGCTGCACAATCACTATTAGATAACATGTTCTCCAGACATGTTGTCATTATTTCTAGCATTTGCTACAACGCCCCCTCAAGCTCACTACTCAGAAGCGCTCCCGACTACAACGCGGACACTGTATCGGAGTTTCATGCTGAAGCGCCCAAGCAATTGCAAGTGAAGGACTTGCTCAAGATCCTACAAGGCAGCTTGAGGTGGATTCAAACCTGGAACCCTCTGGCTCCAAAGCACTGAACCCACCACTACACCACCGTGACCCAAGCAAGTTTACATATTCAGGATATAAAACACTCTCTGCTCAAAAGAAAATTGTCTTTATAGGTTTGTTCAATAAAAATATATAATCTTTACTCTTCATAGCTTAAAATTGTTTATACTTTATCACAGCTAACTCTGGGCGTCATATATTCACTCCTCAAACCGTCAAAACCGTCTGGTACCAAGTCTCTAGTTTAAAAAACAGTAAAGTCTCATTACCGACATCCAGTCAGAGCCGTGTATCATTATTTTGGATCAATCACCTCTCTATTTCATAAATCACTCACGGTCGCTTTACCCACGGCTGGGCTGGGAGCACCCATGAGTTTCTTGAAGGGGCACTATATAAGTTAAAATAAATATAAAAAAATTAAGTTTTACTATATAAAACGAATGAACGAATGAATGTCAATGAAAGATTGCAAGTAACGTAAGAGTAAGTAAGTTACCGTACCAGCTGTTGACCGAGTTTTTAGTATCAAGTTGTTCTGCTTGGCGACGTGAGAAAGTAGAGCGTAGATTTCGTCCGTTGGCTCATCAAGACCAAAATGTTTCGTGTATCTTTGGAAAAGTGAAAAATGTCACGTTAAATATAAGCAAAATGCAGTACAATTATATAAACAAATTTATCCTGGGGGTCAAATTGGACGTTAACTTAGGAGTAACATGCAGTAGATATTGTCATAATATTGCAATTGTTAAAAGTAGTGCAGCTAGAGCGGAGAGGTAGATCACACTGGGAGTACTTCAGAAAGGCTTTTGGTGAGAAAAGTGCTTATAAATGGTCAAATAGGCCTACAATACAACCTTCATTACTAGAACACCTTGATAATATGTGAGAGTGTGTGTGTGTGTGTGTGTGTGTGTGTGTGTGTGCGGATCACTGTGATGGCTTATTCCAGAAATGAGAATCTTGGGCTAGCACTGTCCATACGTGGCTTCCCTAAATGACATGGCACCTATTCAAACAGCATAGTTGAAGAATCTCACGTGATCAATTCATTGAAACATGACCAGGGTCGGAGCAATATGGTCAGAGCTAGAGAAAATGTGCTCATTTAAATCTAATTTGAATTGTTATGAAAAACAATTTTTTATATTAAAAAAATGAGTGTACCATGCAGCGGCGCCGCCAGGATTTTTTTTCTGTACGCACTTTATTTCTGTACGCACAACTTGCGCAAAACAAAAATACGCGAAATGAAGTTATGAACTGTTATGACGATCTTTAATGGGCATGCAGTGAGTGAGAAGTGTACGTGGTCCACTACTAAAGTAGATTCAATAGAATTTCATCGCTTATAATATTTCATGCTTTAATTTACAATTTGTTAATTTTTTTGCCTTTCCGCGCTGTACGCACTTGCGTAAGTGCGTACGCCTAACGGCGCCCCTGGTACCATGTAAACCTGCCAAAAACATGGCAAAGTAGAGATAGTACGTACACAAAATATTCTTAATTTGACTATCAGCGAACGTGCAGAAGCTTACAGGTGAAATAAAGATTAGAAACATCTGTACAAAATTGACCTTCCCTTCATTGGCAACGTATCATCAAGAGCCTGTATTTTAAAATTTCTGCATAATATAATAGAATATTTGTATATCACCCTCTTAATATGTCGGATTTACTTACTTGAAATATGAAAGCTTGTTGAGTATGAAGAGCAAATAATCAGCGATCGTCATTGTTCCAATGAGATGATCTTGTAACGTACCTAAAACATTACGGTGTTTCAATGAAAAAATAGCCAGCATTTCTGCTTCAGGTATAGTAATAATAACTAACAACAGCAACAATTACTGCTTCCTCAGGTATAATAGCAATAGTAACTAATAAAAGTATGATACTGTCTCTACCTCAGGCATAAATAATAACAAATAATAATAATATTTTTAAGAATGATAATTCTGAGTCGTCCAATACTCACCGCACAGTGCCAGCTTCATACCGACATCCATGTTTGGTATGTGTGGCAGCATGATGCCGGGCGAATCGTAGACGTAGATTTTTGGTTGATCAGAAACCTAAAGACATCAGCCAAACATATGAAGATGTCATGGCAAATAATAGTATGGTCAATCAATCAATCAATTAATCAATCAGTCAATCAATCAAACAATTAATCAATTAATCAATCAATCAATCAATCAATCAATCAAGCACCCATGCAAGATACCTACTCAGAGGCACTCCCGACTGCAGTGCGGACACTGCATCGAAGTTTCATGTCGAAGCACTGAGAAATTGCGAATGAAGGATCCCTACGTGGTGACTTGAGGTGGATTCGAACCTGCAACCCTTCGGCTGCAAGGCGATGACCATACCCACTTCACCACCACACCCCACAAACCATTGACTGCAGAAAAGTAGTACAAATGGTCATATATGGCATGGTATACTATGTAAACTAAAGTAAAGCATACTCTCCAAAGAATGTCAAGTTAAGATACATAACGCGAGGCAAGGTTTGGTAACTTAACCCGTTTCTGCCCAGTGTTCAGAACATTTTGAAAATAATTTAACTATTTGCAATGAAGCACTATATAGTAAATATAAATGTTCTCCCATCATTGCAAACAGTTTTTCTAAGATATACATAATGACAAAGATTAATATTTTGATAACTTGTAGTTGTCAGAGTAAAGTAATTGATGTCGTTTATCAACATAAATTGATGACCAAACGCAAATGTATTTATAGCTTTGATCAGATACGATTAAAAGGTGTGCAACAAGCGCTTGATATTTTTACTAGTATTTTGTGTTTAGCGACATCTTGCAGATACCAGTGTCGCTGACGTCGACATTTTATTAGCTAAATATTACAATCCAATGGCCGTTTTAAAGGTTAGTCAATCATTCATTTATTCTCAACAACTGTGTATGCAACACTGAAAGTGATTACTATTCGACGTGGGGCGCAGTGGTGTAGTGGCTTGCAACCGGAGGGTGGTTC
This sequence comes from Lumbricus terrestris, assembly GCA_949752735.1. Lineage (NCBI taxonomy): Eukaryota > Metazoa > Annelida > Clitellata > Crassiclitellata > Lumbricidae > Lumbricus > Lumbricus terrestris. The sequence goes on along the minus strand of OX457042.1, from coordinate 6,918,353 downwards.
GAATCCACCTCAAGTCACAGCGTGGGACCTTGGGAAAGTCCTTCACTCGCAATTGCTCAGTCCTTTGGTGTGAAACTCCGATGCAGTGTCCGCACTGTAGTCAGGAGCGCCTCTGAGTAGTGAGCTTGAAAGGTTGCTGTTACAAGTGCACATGCAAACCAACAAACAAACAAACATGCAGCACACACCAGAACACCAGGACAGAGAAGCAACTACTGATGAACCAAAACAGAAAACAATAACATTTTATGAAATACAACGTTAACAGAGAATCTCCATTTTGAGAAATGGTGATGTAATACCCGTATTTTTTCCATAACACTCCGCGTTACACCCGGTCGAGCACCAACAGGAGTGGCCTTGCCTCCTGCAACACATTCCACATTGCATTACATAAATTTTGGAAACAAAACGAAACTCAGTTCTTCGCAAGGGAGAAAACATCAGACTACAGCAAATAATTGTATTTTCGATGATCAAAAAAGTTAGTGATTGGAAGAAAATTAGCTGACCAGCAGTTTTTTTAGATCAATGAAGTATAAAAGTTTATTATGAACTGCAATTAACAACATTATTCTAAATAATCTTTTTTTCACTGTTTTGAAAAATTGAAAGAAAAAAATCTTTTTCTTAATACAGACCTTTCTTAAGATGTACTTGTCTGAGGGCGTTGATTAGGGAAGATTTTCCGACGTTTGGCACACCGATCACCATGACGCCGTAATCTTCGGCCTATATCAACAACGAACATGTATGAGGTCTAATTATAATTAGAATGATGTCAAGTTATAATTAGACTCTAGAGGTTAAAACAAGGTCAAGTGCTATGACTGAACAAAATTGTTGGCTCAATTACTATATCTCAACACTGCTATAATGGAGCAAGGCTTTTAATTCATTACAAAGATTTATATATAGTGCCACTTCTAGGTTACTCCTCAGGAGCGCTCAAGACCAAACCTCAGCTAAAGAGGACAGTTTTTAAATTGCAATAGAACGTGTCAGCGGGAACCCTTGGCAGTAGTTGCAGGTATGGAAGCAGCCATTCCATTGCAAGGAGAATTCAACATATTTTACACTCAATTTAGCAAATCCAATTCTCAAGAAGAAACTTTTACTACATACAAACCTGAATCTGACTAATGGGATAACAAGTTGAAAATAACAATATTCAAATAATTTCCATAAATAATTATATATAAATAAATTGAAGATCAGAAATCTTTCGATCGAACCTCTGATCTGTTGAATCGATTTCCAGATTCGATCAAATTCATAACGGCTGGTATGATCTGAAAATTGAACAGACGAATACTTGTAAGTAACTGAAAATGAAAAGAACAATATAAATTAAAAAATCAAAACACATGCATTGACAACAATGGCAAGTAATGCATTGGCATGTTTAGCGGAGGTTTATATGTTGAGACACACAAAATATATATAATTCCGAATTTAAAAAACAAATTATGTTTATTTTGCAACTGTCTCCTAAATGAAAACTCTATCTGAAACTATTTCCTGTCTATGCCTCGCTCCTCTGTCTCTCTTAAGGCCATAATGTCTGGTTGAGAAAGACAGAGACAGACAGATGGACAGACAGAAAAAGACACAGACAGCAAATGTTCACACTGAGTCAAGTTTGATTGCTAGTTCATTACACAAAATTCATAATCGTGTGGATAAAGTGCATGGGTGGTACCCAACTAGATTTACTTCAGAAGATAAACCTGCTTATGTGCCACACATGCAGCCCGGTGGACCCTTTCCAACCTCTCAATCCGAACCTGCGGGAGACCAGCAAAGATGGAGGTGCAGTAGTCGAGGCGGCTCAGCACAAATGCATGGACAAGAGAAGCTGCAGCTTTAGAAGTCAGAGAGCGAGCAATGACCCTGAGCTGCCGCAGTTGGTAGTAGCAGCTGCGGCACACCTGATTTATATGAGAAACAAGGGTGAGTTCAGAGTCCAGGAGCATCCCAGGGTCACTCACCACCGAAGGCTCCCCTTGTTCATTGCATGGTGCGGGCAGCCTCATTGGCTGTGAGTGAAGGGCAGTGCAGATACTCCTGTGTGTTAGGTATTATCCTTTCAGCACCAAGTTGTTCCCTATTAAATTGGTTATGTACAATCAACTTTTGTACAATATGAGTATGAACCTCTTTAGTCTTTGATCCCCATCAACTTTGGGCCACCCATTTGGGTAAAACAGTTTTTGCGTACCACACACAGCCAACTCACCTTTGATTTAATAGCGACATCCATATTCTCTTTGCAGCAGGTATACAGGATCTTCTCAATCCCATCGGCCTTCAACGTAGTCTCAACGCGTCGATGATGCTGCATGCTCGCCAGATCCATCTTGTTGAGGATGAGGAGATGAGGACGCACCATGAGGGTGTCCCCAAACCGGGGATTTCGACCGGAGATGGGAATGTGAGGAGAGTCAAGGTCAATAACATGGGGAATGTGTGAATGGTGATACACAAGCACGAACCAAGATGACATGGATTTAATACTCGCTAGCCTCATAAGGATGACTCAGTCTTACACTACCTAGCAGGGGACGTTAGATTGAGTAGCAGTATGGGAAATCAACCTCAAGTAGGCTACCATACAATTATAAAATCATCATGTTTAATTTGATGTATAAGGTGTTTCTAGTGTTTCATGTCATCGTACTTCTGTTTGACAGTTTTAATTGAATGAATGAACAATAAATAGTGACTAAAATATATGTAAGGTAGTGTGGAGTAACTGATAAACTTTCATCCATCTGCAATACTGATAACAGACATTAACGACAACAAATTTATGCAGCAGAGAGCAATGCATAAAATGCGACGCATGAATTGATGCAGCCAACAGCGTTGAGCTGTGATTGCAGACTCTATAATTATGTGGATTCCAAACAGAGAAGTCTGGCAAGTGAGGGCGCAAGAGAATAAAGTAAGCAGCAAGATGATAAAAAAAGACAGCAATGGAGAGGCAGGCTCATAAAGAGACGTTGGCAGGACCAGAGTTTTCACCAGCATGTGCGAAAACATATACACATAGCTTTAAGGATATCCTAGCATCGTGTACTTCGATGATGCAGTCGATTTCCGTCAAAGTTTTCTGCATCTGCTGCAAACCTACAAAAATATATGGTAGCGTTCTATAACCACTCGGTAAGAGTTCTATAATGACTCGGTAGACTACGCTGCAGCGTTGTTATCTTTAATAAATCGAACTTCTAGTTTGCCGAGAATTCTTTTAATCGATCCAGCTTCTCTTTAGTCAAGAATTTGTTCGATAAATCCCGCTTCTATTTCGTCAGCAAATATTTTTCATCCATTTTTCATTGAAAATTATTGTTCATCAATCCAGCTTCAATTTCAGCAGAATGACTGCACTAACCCTAAAACTAACCCTAACCGACCCTCACGACGCCTAACCTGAGCCCTAACCGACCCTCACGCGCTAAATCCCGCTTCTATTTCGTGAGGAAATATTTTTCATCAAATTTATAATAAAAAGGTACTTGCTACCGAGTCATTATAGAACTATACCAAAATATATATACCAACAATTATTAAATTTGAAATCTGCATAAATCTCAGAGGAAAATATGGAGGCTAGACACACACACACAAAAGCTGGCTTTCTGTTTTCTGCACAACATTAAACTTCGCTGCGATCCCGTAAGCCGAATTTTAAGAATATAATACCATTCAACTTTGTAAATTGAATTAATTAAAACAATCGTTATGTTACTACTTGAAAATCTTCCGAAACTAGAGGGTGAAAGTAGGTCATAGTGACCCAGTTTCTAACCAAGTCAATATCCTATTACAAATTACAGAAAACTCTCAAATTTCTCAGCGCCATACAAAAGGCTGCGACTGGAAGAACATCTTCTACAAATGCTACATAAAAATAAAGCGTTAAACCAGAATTTTTTGTCAGATTTCGCGTGCCAGGGTCAATCCCGGAGACAACATAGTGCTACGATATAAATCGTCGGTAATTGTGGTTTAAAAAATGCTCATAAATACTGCAACTAGTTTTAGAATGTTAAACTGCGTGCCTTTGGCCATGTGGTTTGGAAAGTAATGCAGGACATCTTTGCCAACATGTTGAAAACTTTCTCTGAAACGTTTTCCGACGACGGTGGACGATATTTTGGAAATCATTTTCGAGGCAAACGAAAGTTACGAAACAACTATTCGTTATAGAGCTCGCTTCTGTCAATAAGTAAGGAAGCGAGAACTGCATTCTGTAACACCACGACAGGCGAGCTGAAAAGTTTACTCGTCTTAGCACAGAATAGGTCTTAGCGCCTCATCAAATCTTGCATTAGTAAATACAAAAACTATCACAACGCCAAAAGAAACTGATATAAATTAGCAAAGCGGGAATTCTGGATTTAGGCGATTTTCGTACGGGTGCGTACAGGCAGAGAGTTCTCGACAAAATGTACCAACACAAAAATTATGAATGTCTAATAGGTGCGTCTAATTATATGTGTCAGGTGCGTTTTTTGTGACACCATAATAAATTCTGTTCAGGTCTAACAGTAGACCACTTTGCTAATTTGTGGGGCACAGTGGCGTAGTGGTGGCGTCGTTGCCTTGAAGCCGTAAGGTTCGAGGTTCGAATCCACCTCAAGTCGCCGTGTAGGGACCTTGAGCAAGTCCTTCACTCGCAATTGCTCAACGCCTCGGCGTGAAATTCTGATGCAGTGTCCGCTCTGCAGTCGGGAGCGCCTCTGAGTAGGGTGTGCTTGAAGGGGCACTATAACAAGTGCACATACAAACACACCAGTTAGGCCCCGACAAATATTAGCTGGCAAATTGGTTGAACCTGGGACTAATATCGATGTTAGTGAACAGTTAGTCCCAGGTTGAACTAAAATAATATATTAATCTGCAGTAAAATTCATGTTTTATAAATTATAGAGGACTTCAGCTAATTACATATTGTAAATGGGGAGGGGTAAATCTGAGATATTATTCCCAGGTTAAATGTTTAAAACAATTATTAGTAGTGTACGTAAAATAAATGTTTTATAGTTTAGATGACTTTAGCTAATCAACTCTTGTAAAAGGGGAGAGGTAGAACTTACTTTATGTACTCAACGACTACTCATAGTGGCTCACAGAATGTACGGTTTGCAAAACGGAGTCGAGTTCAAAATACGTTTTTCCACATGTAATATTATGGATGGACTCTAGCAAGACAATTCTATATGCTACAAATGTGAATAATTATGCTGAACGAATGAAAAGTCAACAAGGCATTTTCCAACTTTGTTAAAAAATTATGAACTTCGCGAGTGAAAATAATGAACTAGTAGAAAGCAGTCTTTAAATTTTGAAACGTCTCTACAATCAATTACTGTTTTCGTTAATAATAATTATGGTTGTTTATGCAAAAGTCAACAATCTGAATGTCATCACAGTTTAAGCATCTATCAATCATTTTCAAAACCCTGTTGAACACATGAAATCTATGCACCTTTAAACAACGGTCTACCCCATCGATAATAATAATAAACCTGGATGCGTGCAAGCCAACCCTCAGGTTAGATCCAAAATTTATCTTGACGCCAACAGCCCAACACCTATCCATGCAAATGACGTCATACGGGGCAGACTTGCATCTTTAACCATAATTTTTATTGGTGCCTTGCACTTAGCCCTAAAGTAGGGTTTGGGAATTCTTGAGCTTATGATTTTGCTTTCTGCCCCGATGACGTCACTAGTTAAGATTAGATGCTGGCATCAGAAATCTGTCTGCATGCTGCATCCAAGTTTGTGATATCTATGACCAGAGCCATTGCATGGGGAAAACCATCAGCTTCTTGGAGACATGCATGGAAGGCTGAGATCAGAGAAACTATGCAAATTTTTTCTCACACTAGATTGACAACACTTCATTGTCAAAAATAATGCAAAAATAAAAAAAACCACCCTCAACGTTAAAGCTATTGCATGCAAAAAGCACCGGAACTTTTTCTGCGGACAAGTCTAGGAAGCCGATTAGAAATCTAATTTTGTTTAAAGCCTGTTCGTCACAAGATCAACAACTCCTCATCAGTGAAGCAAAAATAGTTTTTAGTCTGAAGACGAATAAAGTTCTCCTTGTTGACGACATGTAGAGCTTATTTCTTCGCACCGGCTTTGGCAAGTTTGTCAGCTGCTTCATTGCCCTCCAAACCTTTATGAGCAGCAACATGTACCTGAAGGAAAAAAATAACAATCATGAACAAAACGATTTAATAACTAAGTATGTCAAAAAGACAAAATGCCCAAAAGTTGCTTGTGATAAACGTTTCAGGGTTCCACCAAAACATCAATAGAGGGAGGAGAGGGCATGAATAATTGGCAACGCTCAGGCCCGAAAAGAATTAATAACAATATTTTGCTGTGTTTTGTTGGTCCCTCCATTTGGAATGACTTTCCTCGTGGACTATGAGACTAAACCAGCGGTTCCCAACCCGTGGCTCGCAGGCCAAAAGTGGCCCGCCAGTCCTAAGAAAATGGCCCTCATCTCTCAAAGAATTTCCAAAAATATATGAAAAATGACAATTTGGACAAGATAGAGCACAGAATTACTTTCTATTACAAATTATTATATTTTGGCGTCAATACTTAACATTAAATATTCTATTTTGAATCAATTACAACAATTCTATATCCATTTAGTTAGTTAAATTTTAGCCTTGTGGCTCCTAATGCCTTTCTACTAAAAAAAAGTGGCCCTCGTGTCCTCCAACTTAGAAAAAGTGGCCCTAAAAGGCAAAAAAGGTTGGGAACCCCTGGACTAAACTAATGACTTATTTTTCCTTATCAGTCTCTCGTCCTTTGGAAACATTTCTTTTCCTCTGGTGTTTTCGTGCTGACAGTGCCTCTGAATAGTCCCCCATTGTGTGATATGCAGTACATAAATGTACAGATACAATACAAAAGTAAAAAAACGTTAATACCACAAAATCATCTCCTGTCAACTTACATAAGTCACAGAGAAGTCTTTCTCCTCCGCGTCCAGTTCTTTCAGTTCATCACGATTTGTGACGTCTGCTCCGGCCGATGTCTTCCAGCCGTTCTTCTTCCACTTCTTTACCCAACTCGTTTGACCTGATCACAAAATTTACAACAGTAATGCATCAATCAGCTTTTTTAACTCCAACCGTTATTTTCAGCCTCGTACAGTGGTAGATCCAAAAGATCAGAAACAGAAGCAGTAAGCAAAGTTGTAATAAACTTCAGCATTTTTCCTGATGACCTTTTACGAAGATCCTTCTAATTACTTTCCCAAGTGCTCTCGAAATGCCTTGCTTACGTTCCCACTTCTCACCACACCCGGAACTCGGGAAACACATGCGTTCCAATAATAACCTTTCTTCAGCGCTCACCCAATCTGCGTCCCACTCCTCACTCAAACCACTTTAACCATTGAATAAATCCAATAATATAACAGTTCATAATTATAATAGTTCAAGTTTAAAGACTGGGCTATTCAGCATTAGGTGCTTGAAGCACATTAATCTTAAGAATAAATATCATCTTATTGGAAGACAACCATTTCCATTAATTAATGAAATGTCAAGATCTATTTAAACTTTTTGGTTTTATATATCTTAACGGAAGTACATAAATTCCTGGTGAAACTATTGTCTGTTACAATTCCTCAAGTGCTCAATGCTCATAGATGTGATAAATGATCTGATTTCACTCACAGTTGACAAGGAAAGAGCTGTCCGTTTTGATGATCAATTTCTTCACACCGAGCTTCTTTGCCTGTTGAACGGCTTTCAGCGCAGCCTACAACATTGTCATCAATGTCACGTTATTTCTATCACAACTCTTATATGCAAATTCATTCGAGAATTTCTATACTGCTTGTTCAAGAGGAATACTCAGGAGCGCTCCCGACTCTAGCACGGCAAAAGAAATTTTGAGTTGATTAAAAAATGCTTCAGTAAGAGCACATGGAAGCAGACGTAGCTTCTTTAGGACCAGACCACTTGGTCCACCATGGAAAAATGAATTGCTTATAATAAACTCTAATTCTTAATGACATCTAAAATCAGAACTTTAGGTTAGCACAGAGATCATTTTGATAGGTTTGTTCTTGAACTGACAATATTTTATAATAACAATATTTGATTCAAGTTTCATAATAATGCCCATTTATTCAAAACAGATCATTTCAACCATGGACTAAAGCTAGACAATCATAACAGTAACTAAAAAAATGAATGAATAAAAAAGAGTAATATACAATATTAGCAAGCAATAAGAGAGAAACTGTGGAGCAAAAAGAAAGAAAAATAAAAGAAACTTCTGATTGGGTGCTACACCCAATTATTGATTACACTGATAATTTACAAGGAGCACTCCAAGGATAGTCTCTAAATTTACATGACACTAGTTAGGTCAAGTTGACAAGTGAAATATGGCTTACGTAAATCTCGGCTCTGTTGTTAGTCTGTCGACCCTCCAGCTTCTCACTCAGGTTGCTAAAAATAGATAAGTAGGTTGCTAAAAACAGGTTACTTAGAATACATAAGCAGGTTGTTCAAAATAGACAATTAGGCGGCTAAAAATTGATAAAATTGGTTGCTAAAAATTGACAGTAGGCTGCTAAAAATAGATAAATATTAAATATGTTGCCTAAAATAGCTAAATAGGGTTAAAATAGATGAATAGTTTGCTAAAAATAGATAAATAGGTTGCTTCAAATAGGTTGGTTGCTACAAATTTATCAGTGACTTCAAAACATATAAAAATATTTCCAAGCAACAGATTCAAGCTTTTAAACACAACAGAAGAAATTGGGGAAGGGATACATGCAAATATTGAAACAAGAGGTAAAGTCTGTAACTATTAATTATTACTAAATATTACTGTCACACCATACCGTAGTGTAATACTTACTTGGCGTGGTCTGGTCCCCAGTAGACTCCGACGCCCCCGCATGGATTATCCTTTCCGTTGTTAAAGCAACACCCGTCAGTGTAGACAGTCACTGCATCTGAAAATGTGAAAAAAATTAATGTGTAACCAACTGGACCAGCAATTGGTAGTGCAAGCAATTATTGCACTAACAACCTCATTTCTAACAACGTGCTTTCTCGGATGCTGACACTGTCACCTGGATTGGGCTTCTTTTGGCACTTCGCCTGGTTCCCATGGATAACTCCACCATGTTCTAGCCTAAAGATTGTCCAATTTAGTCGAGATTGGATTGGGAGCACTTCTGAGTAGATTAGTGGTTTCATACCTTTTTGGATTTAAGGGCCACTTTTCTAAGTTTTGGAGGACATGAGTACCACTTTTTCTTGGTTGAAGGACATTAGGGGCCACAAGGCTAAAATTTAATTAACCAAAAGCACATAAAATTGTTATAATTGAATCGAAATAGAATGTTTGATGTTATTTATCGACGTAAAAATAAAATAATTTGTAATAGAAAATGATTATGTGTTCTATTCTGTCCAATTGTGAATTGTTTTGTATTTTTTTGTTAAATTCTTTGAGAGATGATGGCCATTTTCTTAGGCCTGACGGGCCACTTTTGGCCCGCTGGCCACGGGTTGGGAAACACTGGAGATACTCTTGAAGTGGCACTATATAAGTGCTCATAATAAATAAATAAACATTGACACAGATGATCAATCCTTCACCCAGTCATCTGCCCAAAGTGTGAGCACCATAAATATTTGTTTCACCTGGATCATCTTCTGCCGGTCCTTTACTCTCCGACCCGGATCCCTCCTCGCTGCTTTCGTCCTTCGCAACCTTCCTCTTCTTCTCCTCGTCCTTCTTCTTGTTGCTTGTTTCGGCCGCGTCCTCCGAATCGCTTCCGGATTCTTCTGATTTCTTGTCCTTTGAAGCTTTTCGCTTGCTTCCGGCTGTGGAAGACGTCACTAAAAATAGTTGTACACAGAAGTTAAACATACTACAAAGAGTGGTCATGAAATCAATTCGTCTACACAATAGTCACATGTTCAAATTCTGTCCATGACCTTTGGAATCGGCTCTCTCCATTGACAAGTTCTTCGTTATTAACTTGTGTCCAAAGCACATCTTTGTACACTGTCTCAAAACTACTGAACTTTCTCTGGGTCTTTCGCACTGGGAGCACCTCTGGTTGGTGTGCACCGTGAGAGGCACTTCATAAATTTATAGATAAAATGCAACCAAATCAATAACCAAAACTGCTTCCTGAGACTGTTACTGAAGCAAAACTCCCCTACTGCCTGCACTCTTGCAGTGCCAGTCCCGAGCCTGGATGAATGAGGAGGGTGACACCAATGATCTTTATCATCACATAGCATCACCAAACTGAAAATATCAACTCAGCAACTACACTATCTGTGGGAAGAATTGAACTTGCATTCTCCACATCACCATGTAAGTGATCAAAACGACACTGGCTACTGTTTAATGTCATTTTAACTATTAAGTAATTAAAATCAAAATCATTTTTATTAACACCTTTCGCATCCTTCTCCTTCTTGTCCGTCTTTCCTCCAGCGATTTTTCCCACGCTAACAAAATCCAACGCCTCTTCCTCCGTGTCGAACTTCTTAAACCTTGCTCCTTTAAAGCCGGTCGTCTGCTCCTGACACTCGGACCTTAAAATAAAAAAGCCAAGTACAGCAAAGCATGAACATCTCAATGCCACGCAAAAGGCAAGTTTACACTGTAATCGTATCAAAGACGACTAAGCAACCACATCCTTTGGAAAATCCCCCCCAAAATGGACCCCCCCCATTTCTTTGGCTATGTCACTGCCACCAGACTCAAATTTTTCAAAGATCTATGCTCCACCTAGTGGTCAGGAAATTTGAAGATGAGAGGAGACTGGCCACCCCTCATATGCTGAGGCTAAGAATATGAAGTCGACAACACTTCATACCAATGGCTGTCTCTTGTGAGAATAGCTTAAAGGACTAAGCTTACAATTTGCAACCAAATGACCCAATAACCTTTTACAAGTAATAACTGTCTGTAACATTAACAAATATCAATAATATTCTGGCGCTATGTAAAATGCCTAGATACCAAATTACGGAGGTTTGAAGAAAGAGAAGTAGCTAAATATCATACAATAACAAAAGTGAAACAACCATCGGACTACTGCAGGTATAGAGAACAAAAACGCAGGCAATTTTTCACTGCAAAATAGGCTAGCGCTGCAAAGAGAATTGAAAATTTCAAGAATCGGAAGGGCGCGACTTGTGTAAACACGCAGTTAGGCGGGAACTTACCTAGCCTCACCGGGCATGGGTGGTGCATGGGTGGGATTAATTACACAACTAATATAACCACGTGAAGGACGTGGCAGTAAATAACAAACACGTACCAGCTCGTGTAAACACCTGGTTTCTTTCCTAGATGAACTGCGTAAAAAGGCATTTTCGTAATGGATTTGGACTGCAAGATGAGCGCTCTCTGGAACAAAATCCGAAAATTATTCATCAACTGCTCCGACAAAAAAATAGCAAGCCACCTTCCAGCTACGCTGCCAGCCTCCTACACGACAGACACTGAATTAAAAATAGATTGACCTGATCCCCACGCTCACAGCTAAAATACATCATGGGCGAAAAGTACAGATACCAAGAGTAATAGTATTTTTCGTTTTATAACAATACTATAATGAACTTCATCAGCACGACACAAAAGTCTATTATTATTATTATTATTATTATTGGATTATTTTTAATAATTCGCTTGACAGACCGCAACTGGTTAGAGTATACAGTTGAGCAGAACGGAAGATAAAAAGAGTTCGTTCGTTTGAAATAGCACCGAAATTGCTACAGAATGTTCCTACAAAACGTAGAGATTACTGAGACATGTTTCTGTGTAAAACCCTAAGTAGGCCTAATAAAGAGACTCGTGGTGGGTGCCATACTAGGAACACCGTCGATCATGGAAACTGAACATTTCCATTTGGAAGGTCTTAACTGTCAGCTATATTTATTTATGATAATATCAAATACCTTATAGCAAAGACCTTATAGTGGTTTAGAAGCTTCATTATCGTAATCGTAATCGTAAACTCGAGATTTCTAAAGCGCCACTCGAAAGCCAAGCGCAGGGCACCAGCTTATTCACGAGCGCTGCGTTGCGTTAGAAGGGTTGTCCATGAGAATAGTCCGTGGTGGTCCGGGTCGAGTTACCATTGGATCAGGATCAAATGCGTTGTGTTAGAAGGGTTGTCCGTGAGAGTAGTCCGTGGTGGTCCGGGTCGAGTTACCATAGGGTCAGAGGGGCGGAACAGCTACTAAGGTGGGTGTCGTCTGGGCCGGGAATTGGAGGGTGGAGGATCAGTTGAGATAGGGTAAGAGATCGTGAAAAGGAGTGTCTTAAGTTTCGAATGAAAAGCCCGAGGTGTGATGGACAGAGGAGCCTGAGGAAGGTTATCTCTGAGATTCTATCATAGTCTTAAAGTAGGCCAACCCATGCTTCTAACAATGGCTATTTTGTTCTCTTTTGACTGGAATGACCAATGACCTTCAGTGACGAATTTAGCCCAGTTTATATTTTAATTCGGATTAGTCTCAAATAATATATGATCCTTTGTTGACATATGGACTACCGACACCTGGCGGCTGAATCATAGCGTCGTTGGTTTCTTAACCTTGCAGAGGTAACCAAGAAGATGGCGTCGCAAGATAGCAGAATTTACGACGAACTCCTCGATTGTTTGAACGATCGAATGTTTCAAATACCGGTCAAGTCGTTCATGGACGAAAATTGCCTAAGTAAGTTGGCTTGCTGACTGATAATTTTTGCGGCGTCAATTCAATCTCTTTCTATCGTGAATTTACAATTTAATACGCCGGTACTATTATAAAAATGTCATATTTTACTGTAATTTGATAATGCCTTGTTTACATGATAGTCCCCATTTCCTTTGAGTAGACTTGAAGAGGTCAGTTTTCAGTTTTCTAACAGCTGCGGTGCCCTGAAATAAGCTGATCTCCGCATACACGACTTTTGTGTCGTGCTGGTAAAGTTCATTATAGACAGTTCTAATGCAGCTCGTTAAATTCGACTCAGGACTGTAATAATTTGTTATAATCCGTTCATTACTAATTGTAATTATTTTGCGTTGCGTCAGTTTGAAATAAAAACGAAGATTTTTATTATCATTTTATAGTTTTCGATCCGTCAATCGAAGTATCGGCCGATCACTTTGCACTGCACGCCTCCTATCAGGAACTGGTACGTATAATTGTCTGAATACGGTTTACATGGTAGATGTTACTGACGGCTCGGTAGCAGATAAAAAATATGGTCGTCAGAGATAGGGGGAAGGATAGAGCGGTCTGACCTACGGCGATCAATAGCTGGTTTCTGCAAAAGTAAGTAAGTAATTAAGTCATTGATCAGAAGAACTACAGTTATAATTCAATTCTAATGTCACATTTATTTGTCACAAATTATTTTTCTTTACCTTTGTCTCATGTCTTGCCTTTGTCTTACTCTAAGGTCACATGCACTTACCTAACTCCTACATTCTACCTGTTGTTTTCCTTCCACAGGTGAAAGATTTGTTGCAGGACTTCTGCAAGAGTAAACGTGTTTCATTTGGTCAGATTCACGATGGCATCATGAAACTTTACGCAGAGCCAGATCTACGCGAAGTTTTTGGTGTTAGTTTCATCAAACTTATATTATTCTAAAGCATTTACAAGTTTAATGCTATTGAGCCATTCATGGGTGCCTCAGATATATCTGCATCAGAGGCAAAATAAAATGGTCACAGTTAAATTCTTTTATCAAATGCTCGAAAAATACAAAGCAGGAAGTAAGAGCATCGATTTTTTCATTGAGGTTTCTAAATGTAAATTTCTCAGTTTCACATTGTGTATCATTAGTACCATTGTATCATTAGTACCATTAGTACCATTGTATCATTAGTACCATTGCATCATTAGTACCATTGTTTCATTAGTAGCATTGTATCATTGGAACCATTGTACCATTGTATCATTAGTACCATTGTATCATTAATACCATTGTATCATTAGTACCATTGTATCATTAGTACCATTGTATCATTAATACCATTGTGCTTTAGTGCATAGAAATTTTCTTAAAACCAAAAGGTAGTATAGTTACAAACATAGGTGTCAATATTCTGGGGGGGATGCCCCTCTTGCCCTTCTGCAAAGGCTCCCATGAGTACACTGTGCATATGTATGATGTGAGTGTAGGACATTAACCCTGTACAAAAATAACAGTAGGAATAATAATAAAAATGAGTAAATATTATATTTATGTTTATTGATTTGAGCTGATAGTTTAGTGTCATCATCATCTTGTGTGTGTTTTCTGTGGTGCATTGCAGTCGAGCTTTGAGCAGATGCTGTGCGTGTCTGACTTTGATCTCTTCAACAGCACCATGATCGGCCACAACATCGTCATCCAGGAACAGGTTCTGCACATGATTCTTGTCTCAACAGGAATCATTCCAGACTCGTTTCTCAACACGAGAACAATGGCTCAGAGTGATGACGAGAAACAAAGACAGACAATGGGTGCGGAGAGAAAGCCTCCCAGGCATGTTTTGTTGAGCGATCTCAATTTCAATGAGCGACGAGAGAAGAAATTATTTGATGAATGCGGTGTACAAAATATAATATTGACTTCTATGGTGTCATGATATTTGACTGGTGCTGACATTATCTGGGACACCACTGTTTCTGCCCATTGTCTTACGAGTTCTTTTTTGAGGGGTTCTTTGCACTGGGAGCGCCTCACATTCCATTGTACTGTGAGGGGCACTAAAAATCCCTAAATTTTGCACTGGGAGCACCTCAGATTACATTGTACTGTGAAGGCACTAAAAATCCCTAAATATAATAGAATAGAATAGGATTGATGAAACCGATACGTGGAAATTACTATGCACTGCAATTTCCAGAGGGCATGAAACAGTATTTTTCTATCAATGCCTCTGGCGTGCAGTCTTAAAAGGGTTTGCCATCCCTGCACTAAACCAACCAGGCAACATTCTCTTCCACTTCCTTCATCCAATAGACTTGATCTCTTGATTTCTCGATCTAGAACATTTGGTTATGGCTCAGTTTCGATCATATGCCTCAATTGGTCCTTCTCTTAAGTAGCAATGCGCTTTCTCCTTCTGTTTGCTCTACAATTCTGTATGGCAGTCTCTCTCTTATTCCTTCTCTCTTCTCAAAACCTGCTTCTTCTTGTGTGGTCTTTCTTCCTGGGAGTGCTTCTGAATGGTCACTCTACTTGTGGCGATTTATAAATGCTTACATAAAATACAGTATTACAGATACAATACAATATTTTTGTTTTTTAAACATGTTTGCTGTTCGCATTATACTGAAAACTCGTTATTTCTCATTGTCATTTATTAATCCAGGCAGGAAAAAGAATTCGAGGAGCAAAGGAAGCTACTTGAACAGGTTAATTATTAATTTATTGCTGCGTATATTATGTTTGGTTAATTAATTTTTCATTAATTCATTCATTTATTTGTATGTGCACTTGTTATAGCGCCCAAGCAAGCTCTCTACTCAGAGGCGCTACCGACTACAGAGTGTGCCCTGCATCGGAGTTTCACACTGAATCGCTGAGCAATTGCGAGTGAAGGACTTGCCCAAGGTCCCTATGCGGCGACTTGAGGTGGATTCGAAACTGCAACCCATCGGCTGCAAGGCAACAAACATACCCACTACACCACAGCGCCACATTCATGGTTATTTGCTTGAGCTGCTTAATTGTTTATTGGTTTCTGCATATATTATTCGATTAATTGCTTTGGCATTAATTCTTTGATTAGTAATTTTTCTTTAATTAATTAATTCATGATTAATTGCTTGTCAATTATTTATTTATTGCTACCTAATTAAGTTTTTCGAATAATTAAATAAAATAATTAGCGTAATTAATTTTAAAAAACTGTAAGCGAAATAACTAATGAAATAATGTTTTCAGGAGATGAAGCTGCTTGCCCTTGTGTCGGCTTCATCCGCTAAGGTCTCAAAACCAAGTCCACCAGTTCAGACGAGCGCTAAATCCACCAGCAAGTCTTCCTCAGCAGATAAGAAGGTCTGAAACAAAGATTCCTTTTCTTGCACCTTAAAATTTATAATTCACTTTTAAACAATTCACTTTTAAACATTTAAACTTCACATAGTTTTCAGGTCTAACGCCGCACAACCCATAAAGCAACCATCCATCATTCATTCATTCATTCATAAAAATCATAAATCATAAACTTTTATTTATATAACTACCTAACCCAGGCTAATCTTATCCGTTTTACATGTCGTCTGTCTCCTCTTATGTTGTTTTCCTCAGCCATCTTCCTCCGATCTTCGAGGCAGCCAATCTGTCACGTCTCCATCTTCACAGAAATCGTCATCATCATCATCAGCAGCAGCATCGCAGATGTCGTCAGCTGAGGCTGCACAGAAGTGGATGAAGGACGCGCAAGAGGAGAGTGGAAGCCATCGAGATGAAGGATACGCTCTAACAGTTTGTGCATTGAAATCCAATTAAATCATCTCTAACCAGTGGCGGCGCTACCAAAGGTCGTGGAAGGTCATTTCACGTACTGCATATTTTGCTCATGACCCGCCAACATTTCTCGAATTTTTAAAATCTTTGCATTAATTTCCTCGACCTGCAGACTACCTGCACTATGACCTTGACGCGACCTCTAGCCTAAATTGTCTAGCTGGCACCGCCGCCACTGTCTCTAACTATCATCCAGCATCAGGGACAATGAAAAGAAATTCCAAGACCCTCCAGGCAGTGTCCTGACATTTCTCTTCATTGTAGAGTAGCTCAATTGGTTAAAGTAGTTTGGGTGAGCAGCGAAAATACTGATGAAGAGTTTTATTGGAACACATGTATTTCCAGTGTTCCATCATTATGACTACACGTTTTCTCAGTCTCATGTTCACTTTTCTTTTTGTACACGCTTTACAAATGAATAAATCATGGAATCAATAAATAATGAAATGGTGTAAATCAGTGGTGTAGCCAGGAATTTATATGATGGGGGGGGGAGTATTATAGCCTGCCGGATGCCCTTTCTCACACCAATCCAACAGTATTACAGTAAATAAAACGGGACTAAAGTAAGTAAGTGAATAAAGTAAGAAATACAATTGTTACTACAAACATTTGTTTTGTTTTTCTTATTTAAGTGGATAAATAACCTTTAAAAAAACTTTTCCTAGGCCAATGGGGGGTTTTAACCCCCGAAACTCCCCTTGTCTACGCCACTGGTGTAAATAAAAGAATTAAATGGACGTGGTTGATGATAATTGAATTTCAGGACGGCACACGAAAGATCGGCGCATCTGACATGAAACAGCGCCAACAGTTCCTCAGAGAACAGCGAGACAAGATCCTTGCAATGCGTCGAGAGGCGCGTGAGAAGCAGCTTGGCAGCGACACGGACCCACAAACAACGATGAGCTCTAATGATGCCACCAAGAGGCAGAAGCCGACATCATCAGCATCCGCATCTACAGATCAGGAGAAGATGATCGCCAAGAGGAGAGCGCTGGCGGCGAAGCTGAGACAGGAAGTTGTCGACAAGCAGTGACCTATGACCCAGCATCATTTTATGTCTTGTTCTTGTGATTCCAATCACAAGTTGTATATATTGTAATATTGTATCTGTTTTGCGCATCTTAATCTCACTTGTAGGCCTACTCTATAATAGATGGTCTTGATATTTTTGTTCCCATGACTAGGACTGATCTTGCCCAACATTGGGCATTTGCTGCGGTTGGTCCATCCATTTGGAATTGCCTTCCTTCATCACTAAGGCTTAAACTTGTGACTCACCTTTTCTCATCATTGTCTCACTCTTTAAAGCCATTTTTCCCCAAGGAGTTTCCAGGTTGAGAGCACCTCTGAAAAATAGTCTATTATGCAAGAGGTGCTATATAAATTTATAGATATGATACATCATTATAATGTGCAGATGAATGAGCATGGGGTCAGCGGGTCATGCTCCATTTGTAATTCGTGGCAGCCAGAAATGGGTTTGGCCCCTCGATTTTCATCCCAAAGATTTACATTGTGCTTTGCTTTGTTATCAGAATAATGGGAGCTAAAATCATAATTATAAAGTCCAATCTACAGAGGAACTACTTGAAAGCCATGTACAGGGCATCAGCTTATTCAGTAGCACTGGGTCAAGTCAGAGGGGTTATACTTCAAAGAGTAGTTCGAAGAAAGTTCGTCTGGCATGTGGTACTCAAGGGAGCAGAGTAGCTGTTAAGGTGGATGTAGTTCAGGTCAAGATCACCAGAGGTTAATATGGTAAATTTTGGTAAATAACTTGTGTGCAATGTCTTGAAAAGTTTAAGATTTTTTCTTGCTGTATCATTGTCATGAATCCTGTAGACTTGGTTTAGAAATTCATTAAGTTCGTGTTGTGATTCAAGCTTCACATAAGCTGTTAGGTACTACTATTATATGGTTACATGAAAGGGCATTTATAGTTATTGTCAAAAGAGGGCAGTACATTGTCTGCCTGGGCATTTACGGTGCCTAATGAGCATTTACGTTGCCTCAATGGGCATTTGCACTTCATTTGAGAAGTTTCTGAATTGTGCAAATCTTCAGGTATATGTGTAAGAATGTTTTTGTGTAAAACCAATGATTTTTAGCGTATCAAGCCACATGAAAGAGACTTGAAGTTTTGTACGATTTGATGTTGTGTGTTCAATAATTAGGCTATGTTAGCTCATGTTCGGTGAACTTGTTCAAAACTTTTGGGGATTTTGCTTTCAATGACTTAAGGTAGGTGCTAGAACCATGACTCGGGTGCAATAGTCACATAAAGGTGCTGCAGATTTGCCAACTTATTTATGCTATTACTCGTGCAATGAATGATTTTAGGATTATGTTAAGAGCATGCTGTTAACAGGACTCTAGAAGTTGACTGTTTTTTTATGAGAATCTTTCTTAATCATGGTGTTAATTGGACATTTTTCATAATTTGATTTCTGTAGTCAAAATGGCGGCGTTCATTATTGTTTGTTTATTTAGCCAGGAACATGCTTGTACAATATATTATTCAGAAAGCTACAGGAAGCAATTTATTCAGACAATAAATTTTGTATGAATCAGGGAACAGATGGAAGTTTCTTCAGATCTAGTTTGGTTTTTAAGTTTAGAATTTATAAATTTTTCACTTGCCGTTTAAATGTGTGTTTAAGTTATTGTGATGGCTGAATATTTTTGAATTGAGTGCTAGGATTTATTATCTCCATTAATTGCATGCAGCATCGTTCTGTAGTTTTTGGCAGAGTGAGCATTAATTTGACAGAACAGTCGACATTCCACTTTATTTCTTTGTCTAATTGGTTTAACTTTTATGCAGAGTTCATGAATAAAGATTCAAATTTTTAATTGATTTTTTTTTAACTTACACAATTTCAATTTGTTATGGTGATTAATTAGCCTACAAGTCAAAACGAAAATAACCACTTTGACGCTCGGTTTTTGAATTGGTAGGCCTATAGGCCTATATGCACGCTATCCCTATTACAGGCAGGCGTAACTTGAGCCCAACGAAAAATGATGATCGCCCAGGGTGATCATCATTATTGTTTAACCTAGGCATATCTCAATGAGGTGGTTCAATATAAAAATATATTTCGAAACTTATCGGAAAAACGGATTAGCTGCTAGGCCTAGTCTCGCTAGGTGTACAATTATACTCCAGTTAAAGGTCTTGGAAGTCAGTGATTTTAGTCTCGACTCCAGTGCTTAAAGTGTAAAAAGCACTGCATATATAGACGCCCCTTGTCTTTCCAGGCTGTGCTGGCCTAAAAAGTTGCAGGCACAATGGCGTTCAGCTTTGAAAGAAAGTGCATGTAGGCCAACGTGCTCCATGAGCGTCCAGTCACTCTAAGCAATTTCAGTTAACAACTTTCTATAGAAGGAGAAGAGATCTAGGCTTAGGCCTAATCAGAACGTAAAAAAATTATCACTGGAAGGGAAGCACTATATACTAATCGGGAACGTTTTGAATTAGCACGAAGCAATCAAGACAACTCGATGACACACGTATAAATTATTTTAGAAGCCAAAAGGAATATTAGGGCAAAAATTCTTAGGCGTAGGCCCTACGTGGAATATTGCTTGTTTAATACTACCAACAATGGACACTTACGCTGCCTTGAATTAGAACCAGGGTTATTTGCTCATTACATGTAAATTTGCAATAGTTCTAAAACAAACGTTCAGTCTTCTGAAACACTTAAAACTCTTGTTAGCAAATGCTATGCTATGAATGATTTCTCGTCAACCATGAAATTTCACTTACTTATTTTCTGCCACGGACGTTTGAAGACTGCCACTGAGATCCAATGCAAATGGTAAAAAGACAATCGCACCTCTAACATATTCTTCGAAAGTTTTGATAAATATTCGAGTAAAAGTAAGCGTTTCACTGACATTTTATCACATTATATTAAAATTTGGCGAACTTGACAAAGTAATTAAAAATTTCGCTCCTGTTTAGTGTTAAAATATGTAATTTTAAATTGTTACTGTACTTATTGCCATTGAGTGGACTTTTTTTGAGGCGTATCCACGAGATTCATGCTGAGTCTAGCGCTGTTGCCATGATTTCTTGAAGTAGTTTTCTAGAAAGCGACTTATATATTGATAGAAAATGGGGTTGTTAACTATTCTGAAGAAAATGAAGCAGAAGGAAAAGGAAGTCCGAATACTTATGTTGTATCCTTTACACTAAAAGTTTGTAACGGTTTGATAATTAGAGAAACGGTGGGCGGAGGTTTCGAACTGTCTTTTGTAAACAGAATGAATCATCGCTATTTTGTCATGGCGCTCGTTTAATGTAATGTAGAGTAATTGGTAATTTCTATAGCGACGCTGTTAGCTAAGAGGGGCAAATTGAGGCAAAAGACCGGAACTGAGCCTTAGCTATTCTAATATGAGGAGCTAGAAGATCAAATTTGTTTGAAGAGCAAAGTGGACGATGCGGTGGGGAGGGGGGCTGAAATATGAGCAATCAATTTGTCAGTAAATAAAATTATAGTATCCGGGACTGGTGTGTTGGTTAGGTTCAGGTCTAGGGGTTGTAGGGGTCGGTTTGGGTCAGGTTAAGCGTCGTGAGGGTCGGTTAGGATTAGGAATAGGGTTAGTGTCGTTATTCGGTCCAGGGTACTATAAGTTTGCCATTAAATGAATATATACTCAGAAGTCATGAATGCTGGCAATGTAAATTTACTTGTAAACTGTATTTCTTAACCAATTTGGTTCAGAGGTTTGGACAATGCTGGTAAGACAACTATAGTGAAGAAATTCAACGGTGAAGACATCACTACGATTTCACCCACCCTTGGGTTCAGCATAAAGACCCTGGAACACAGAGGGTGAGAAGGGTCTGGCATCATTGTATCGTGTCACTTTTAAATTGTGATTGCATTCTAGTACATAGGATGATACATAAGGTAATAGAGCATTTGTGCTTCATCTTGTGTATTGCATGAAGCGTTCTGTTCTGCTATCGCTGGCAATTTGCAGGTTTGGTTAGATTTTTTTTATTTGCTCAATGTTCCAGAAAGTTAGACTTAGATCTTGAGTGATTATTTACCATTTCTGGAAGGATTTAAATCACGACTCAAGACGTATCTGTTTAAGCAATCGTAAAACTGCCATTAACTTTTGAACTCATGTACAGCGCTCTTTCCTTCGGCCTTGGCTGAGCTATGGTGCTATATAAATCATTTTACTATTATTATTATTTACGAATTAGAATGGTTATGTTCAAGGTATGAAAGGGATGGATATGTGTGGGAACAGCATTCGTTCTGCCCTCAAAATTCTTGGCTTGCGTTCCCACTGCTCACCATGCATGGAACTCTGAAAGCATATGCATTGCAATAAAAACCTTATTCAGCGTTCCCATTCATTCACATGTTCGGCATTCCCACTGCTCACCAAAACCACTTTAACCTTTACTCCACATTTGAGGACATCCTTTCATGCTACCTCTCATTAAATCAAAGTTGTTTAAAGTGTTATTCATAGATGCATTTCAATTTGATATAGTTGTGCACTTGTGATTTCAAAATCTTATGCTATCCGTCATAGCTTGCTTTTTATTGTATGTAAAGATAATAGTTTTATGGAATGTAATGCATGTGCGCTGGACGCCGCTGGTCCGATGCAAATGAAGGCTACTTACGTGCTTACTCCAAGCACTTCACAAATTTTGAAGTTGGGGAAGGTATTTCCTTGCAGTTCAGAAACCAGCGCATATAGAATCTCTTATAAAACATTCTTGAGATGTGTTCATGATGTCTTTGAAGGTTTAAGTTGAACATCTGGGATGTTGGAGGCCAGAAGTCCCTGCGGTCGTACTGGCGAAACTACTTTGAAAGTACGGATGGACTGATCTGGGTCGTGGACTGCGCAGACCGACGCCGGCTACAGGACTGCAGGCAGGAACTGGATGGCCTGCTAGTTGAAGAGGTAATTAGTATTATTATTATTTATTTATTTGTGTATAGTACAAATTTTGCTATTTACTCCATGGTTCCTATGGTAACCATTTGTGACTGGTGGCGCTCTGCCAGGAATGTGAAGAGAACGGTTTCATTAGATAGTGACGTTTAATGAACGAAGAAATAATAACAATAAATTTATTGAGCCAACAGTACGCCTCCAAACTATCCAGAATGCTCTTGCCCGCGCAGTCACTAAGACGCCCAAACATCACCACATAACCCCTGTTCTCAAGTCTCTTCATTGGCTAAAAGTTTCTCAGCGCATCCATTACAAAATTGTTTCTCTAACCTACAACGCTCTTCAAACCTCTCAGCCCTCCTACATTCGTCAACTAATCACCATCCAACCGCACAGGTCTACGCGCTCATCAGCATATCTTTCTCTCTCTCGGCCTCCAGTATCATCCTCTCTGAAATTCTGCGACCGCTCCTTAGTCTATGCTGCACCAGCTCTTTGGAACGGACTCCCAACATACCTCCGCATGTTCGCTCACCCTCCTATCTCTCCTGCAGTCTCACCTCCAAATAATAATTCAACCTCTCCTCCGCTTGCACTCTCCTCTGCTGCATTCCATTCACGACTGAAAACCGAACTCTTCAACCTATCCTATCCAGATTCCAATTCCAATCAGGTTCCATCACCCAACCACCACCATCACCGACAACCACCGTAGCACCACGCTGTCTCCTCGGCTTGACCTCCCCGGATTTTGACCTGGCACCGGAACGAAAACGGCAGCTCTGGCTATTGCGGACTTGATTTGATATAGCGCCGGTGAATAAGCTGGTCTCCCTGACGTGGCTTTTGTGGGCGCTGAGAAATTCTCGAAGATTTACATTACATTTACATTACATTTTACATGTTGTAAGATCTCATCATACTAAGACACGTAATCTGCTGGTCGTTGACAGAGGTTATTCAGCTACGTTAATTTTAAACATTTCTTGTCACATGTGCAATTATTAGCATAATATTAACATAATAATTAACGTATTAATAATAATGAAAATAATAATAATAAGACCTGATGCTTTGGAGATGTTCTTTTAATGCACTTTGTAGAAGACCAGGTAAATTATATGCAAACATACTTTATATATGGTACATTTGCTTTCTGCCATTAAGTAGTTTGCCATTGTGTTTGAGGTTAATCAAGAGGATGAATAAATTGATCATCAATTCATCATAGACTCGCAGTAACTGTGATGTTGAGACTGTTTTTCCATTTCAAAAAGCGATTGGCTGGTGCAACGCTTCTCGTCTTTGCGAACAAGCAGGATCTGCCTGGTGCCCTGTCCTCAGACGCAATTAAAGAGGTTTGTTTACGGTTCTTCCATGAAAGTCAGAACCTCTTTTCATTGACTCTCTTACTTGCCGTTGTTTGAAATTGAAAATTCAGCATCTGTTCTTGCGCAGTGTTGGATAATGAGCCGTGCAAGTTAGATCTCGTTGTTGCCTTTGAGAATAAATAACTTAGAAATATAAGGATCACCCTTGGAAATATTGCTCTTGGTGATGTGTTAGCATCTGTATAAAATCCTGGTTGCATATATACAAATATAATGTGGCAACAGTTGTACAACTCACACTTTTATTTCAATTTCTTGTTTTAAATGCTCTCATTTAACCTAAGGATTGTTTAGGGATCAGAAACTGCTCTTCCCCATGGCCTGGAACTTATGTAGCCTGCTCTGCTCCGAGGTATTGTAGCATACTATAATTAAGTGTGTAGTTAAGTGGAAACTATGAAGTATGAAAATTGTGAGTTTTGTTCAGGGCTTAAAGTTTGCCTGGACGGTCATGGACGGCGTCCATGCACTTGTTTTAAAATCTGAACGCCATCCAGCCACTTATTGGCGAGCACAGACTCGAAAGGTAAAGGGCATCCAGGCGCTTCTTTTGGAGAGGTAAGGGGTGTCCAGGCACCTATTTTTCCACACTTTAGGCACTGGTTTTGTTATTTCAGGCGTTGGACCTGGACAACTTGAAGACGCATCACTGCATGGTCTTCGGATGTAGCGCCGTCACTGGCGACAATCTGTTGACGGGTGTCGATTGGCTTATCGACGACATTGCTTCTAGGATTTTCACGCTCGACTAAATGTTTTGCGGTCTACTTTTTTGTATTTTGACGTAGCCTCTGTTGTTTACATGTATACATACAGGTCTTGCACGCATTGTCAATGTGTTGTCTGTAAAATGTGCTCACTTGTCTGTATTTATTGTGGTTGTTAGGCATTTGACAATCTGCTGCACTAGGTCCACTGTCTTTTAAATTGATCAGGTTAAATATAATTCAAGTCTTTCTACGTTGACTCCTGTGATGTCCCCTTTCGGCATATTGGGATGTTTCGTTGTAAAATGGGATTTTGATGATGATGATGATTGTAATTGTATTTAGAATTTTTTAATCGTTCCAGGTTGCCTGTCTTAAGACCATTTAGAGGAAATTTGAAAATGTCAAGGGATGTGCTGTCACGTGACATGATGATTGATGTATGTTTTCTCCCGTATCTCTCTCCTTCAATCCCTCCAACCATACTTGCAACCTTCCCATCCATCTCCCCATCACTCCCGCTTCGCCATCCATCCCAACCATTCTGCCTTCCATCATCTTCCTCTTTCCCCTTACTGTAGTCCCCTAGTGAAGTGACCTGGTACTCATCCGGCCAAGCAGGACTTGCATTGCAGGAATGTCGGCTTCATTCAAATCATTTCTATTCTGTTGGAGGTCAACTATGCATTTGACTATATAATACCGGTAATAATAGTACGCCTAATTACACCACTGCTAATTATTCTTGATAAATGATACTGTAAGATATAGCTGAAAATGTGCTTAAAAGATGTGCTTAGGCACTAGTTGCCATTCCAGCGACATACATTCGTAAATATTGCTAATAAAAGTTCTTTTCGAACCTTAGTTATTCTTTAGCTTCAGTTGCAAGGAATTCTTATGATCAATCCTGCATCCTTGTCAGCAAGGGAATTTTGTGATCATTTGAACTTTATTTGATTAAATAATTATTTTCCATCAACAAAACTTCCATTTAATTTATTTGAGCTATTTGTCATCTGCTATTTAAACATGATTAGGCCTATTATCAACATTCTCACTTCCATTTTAGTAAAAATGAGCTTCATCAATCAGATTTCAGTTTACTATTTAGTCAGGAAATGGTGAATAATTACGATGGTAAACTACATGTTTACCCACATGGGTGCAAGAAAGGCATTTGCCCTCTGGAAAATTGACGTGTTTTACAACTAGGCATATTACTTTCTGGTTTTTCACACATTTCTCTCCATAATTCACTTTTTCTATAGTGATAGACAGAGTGAAATGGAATTAAATTGTTCTTTTTTAACCCTTTACCCATTCATTTTTAAATTTTAAGCCCGTTTTCAGCGGATATTCTCGGAGCAAACGGGTAAAAGATTAAACCTCCCTGAAAAATACAGATGTTCTCAATTTCCATTTTCAGCCTCATGCTTAAAGTTGGACCATGACCATTGTGTTTTTCCCATCAAGAACAAAATATTTTTTTGACCGCCCTTGTCTACCCGTGCCAGTGGTGTAGCCAGGAATTTATGATGGTGGGGGGGGAGGTGGTTATGGCCTGGCCGGATGCCCTTCTTGACACCAACCCATAAGTATTAGAGTAAATAAAAAGGAATAAAGTAACCTAGGGAATGAAGTAAGAAAAACAATTGTTACTACAAACAATTGTTTTGTGTTTTCTTATTTAAGTGGTTAAATAACCTTTTTAAACAGTTTTTCCTAAGCCATCGGGGGTTTTACCCCCCAAAAACCATTGTCTACGCCACTGACCCGTGCCCATCTCGGGTGTTCAAGAATTTACTTCCTACGCAAGACTATGTCGGAAGAAGAACGTTCTTAGCCTATCAGCATTCAGCATTTAGAAAAGCCGTTAGAAACACAAGAAATGCAGCGCCGACTGCCGCAAAGAAGCCGCCAACATTGGCGAATGATATGAAAGTAGTTCAGACGTATTAGTGCGCACCACGACCGACTCACTGGTGAGGAAATTTCCTTCCTCAGATCCATGGACTCGCTGTTCGTTTGTGTCGGTCACGCGCCGCTCTTGTTTGACAGTTCGAGTGTAATCTATTATCTATCGACATTACATGATGTCTTCCGTGTATACGAGCTATCCGTGTGTATACGAGCTATCCGTGTGTATACGAGCTATCCGTTCACTGCACTCTTTATCGCTTCTCTGCACGCCCTCCTTTATGCCACGCTGCATCCGAGCCAAGTTAAGAAAAAGGTAGGCCCTAATGGCGAAATGATGCGAGTCTCTAAATCGGACTAAACGATAAGAAGGCCTAAAATTATCTCCGTGGTGGCGTAGTTTTTGAACCGAGGATTAGCTTCGAATCCACCTCATGTCGCCGCGTAGGTACCTTGGGCAAGTCCTTCACTCGCAATTGCTCGGCGCTTCGGCGTGAGACTCCGATTCAGTGTCCGCTCTGTTGTCGGGAGCGCCTCTGAGTAGCGAGCTGGAAGGGGCGCTATAGCAACTTAGCAAGTGCACATAGGCTACAATCATAGGCCTACATACATATATAAGATGAATAAATGGGGTGATTGGTGGTAGAAAAATTGCGCCTCAGTACAGAAGAATGTGAATTTCTCATTTCTTAACATAACCGTAGAAATCAAGAACCGCACAAATAAGCTGAATTCTCAATGAATCGTTTCGTGTATTATCACGCACAAGCGACCACGATGACCAAATGAACTGAACTGAAGCGTAGTCACTCAACCGGGTCGCATTTCGGTCAACCGTGTCTATTGTCGGTCAGTCGTGCTACAAGTCGGTCAACCGTACCGTGTATCGGTCAACCGTGTCACAAGTCGGTAAAAATGTAAATTGTCGATAAAAATGTAAATTGTCGATGAACCGTGTCATTCGTCGGTCAGCCGTGTCATATTTCGGTTAATAGTGTCAGATATCAGTCATCCGTATCGAAATAGGGCAACAATACGATATGCTAATCAGCCGTATCACAATAAGTCGATCAATAGTGTCACATAGACTCTATTGGTCAACCGTTTCACATGTCGGTCAACCATTTAACATGTCGGTCTACCGTATCACATGTCTGTCTACAATTTCACATGTTGGTCAACCATTTCACATGTCGTTCTACCGTATCACATGTCTGTCGCCGGCAGCGATGGGATGGAATAGCGACGGTTGGACTTCTGTAGAGCTGCACTCTCCTCAGCAATCGACTCCAGATGCGAACACCATTCCGTCGACACGCTCCGTCGCCTGCAGGGCAACTCAGGCGTGCAGAGCAGCAGCGAGCGTGTCTGTTCGCTGAGGCATCGACTTCCGGAAGCCACGGCGTCCTCAGGCGACGCCTCGGCCGCGTAGCCAGAAGCTTCCGGTGACCCAGAATGCAACGCGACAAGACATCCGGGGACTGGGAGGGAGAGGGCGCGGGTGGCCCAACGCGAGTGGGTCGCTGCTGACTGGCTCCACCTGTCGATGGAGGATGTTGCCTGCAGCGCCCCCTGGTGGGATTTCTTCTCCAGGGCCGTTGTCATCTGCGCCATTTCCTTGAAAGATGGGACGTTGGCGCGAACCGGAAGTTGGAATCTTTCCGATGCGGATGACTTCTGGGTCTTCGACGTTGTTGACTCTATGTTAGGTGGATCCGAAGTCTGTTGGTGTCTCTCCACTGGAGCGGAACCTCTACGGTCCCAGGTCAGCCGACCGCCGCCGCCGCTAGGGGTCTGAGACATCGAGAAGACGTAGGGTTCCGTAACCCGGGATCTCGTGGGGCGGAACAACCCCGGAGACAGACCGCCGCCGCGATGATGTTGGACCAGTCTACCTCCTCCTTCTGACTCGGGGTCCTCCTCCTCGAACGCTCCGGATGTCTGGAGCTGGTAGCTGAGCCTGCGCTCCTGACGATGGATGACTTCCTCCGAGATGGACGGACTGCGTGGACGAGGTAGATCGGACACGGAGGGACTGCGCATGCGCGGATTCCGAGAGGGAATGTCCAGGAGTCCGGGTTTCACCGTTTCCTCACCGCTGCACACCTGGATAGTTGGAGGTTCAGGTGCGAGGGAGGAGTGCTTTGTTGAGACGGAAATGGATCCGGAGTCCGTCGTCAGGGAAAGGGAGTGATCCAGGGCGGAAATGGAGTCGGTGCCGCGGATATCGATAACTGGAGTTTCTTCCAGTCTGCCTTCCTGATCCATCTTTTACTTAGATGCTTGAACAGACAGAATAACGCCTCCACGCTCAAATGCAGTCATGTTATTTCAATATATTGTTATC
The DNA here is from genome assembly GCA_949752735.1 of Lumbricus terrestris. Taxonomy (NCBI): domain Eukaryota; kingdom Metazoa; phylum Annelida; class Clitellata; order Crassiclitellata; family Lumbricidae; genus Lumbricus; species Lumbricus terrestris. The sequence continues at coordinate 6,889,479 of OX457042.1, read as the reverse complement.
ATTTTATTTTATTTTTTATTTTAATTTTTATAATGACAGAGGCATAAAAAATCCACCAGGCTCTAATAGCACTAATAACTTGCTTTATTTAAATGCTCATAATAGTTATGATAATAACAACAATGATAATAATAAGAATAATAATACGAATAACAATGATAATTATATATATATGATAATGACGACGATGATGATGATGCGCTGGTTCCCTGTCCGTCAGCGTATTGAATACAGAGTCGCTTCCTCGGTATGGCAATGCCAGCAATGTCTTGTTCCAACTAACCAGCTTGATCTTTGTCGGCCTGTGTTCAGTAGCTAAACTATAGGACTAGTCACTCCCTACGATCAGCTGGAAGGGATGCTTTCCGTTCCGAATGCTAGTACCTCCACATGTTATGTCGTGTTTTTAATGTGGTAGGCCTCGCCTTATGAAATTATCCCTCTGCTCTCTTCATCCTGTGCCTGATTCATAGGTTACTGATATAATTATTCTCTAGGGCTTGTCTACTGTCTAGGCATTTGAAAACGAGTTCATTTGACCATGCAGGTGTCGGTAGCACACCCGATAAGTTTTGTGACAAGGTGCTATATAAATACTTGATTGGATAAATGAATAGAGTATCTTAATGATATGAAGAAAGTACATTAAACATAAAATTATGAGATAAATAGCACAATGACAAACGCGTCTATCTCAACTTATAAAGCGAATGCTTCACTAAAACGGTAAACGGACATTTCCCCCCTGGACATTTCCCCCCCGGACATTTCCCCCCAGACATTTCCCCCCCCCGGACGTTTCCCCCCCCTACCCTAGGACATTTCCCCCCCCGTATGCGGAAACCATTGTTTTTATGGTCTTCAACATATGAAAAAGCGCTTGAGAAATGGAAGCTGGATGAAGACCTTTTACATGTGAAATAGAAGCTGGATTGATGAAAAAATGTAAGTTAAATAGAAGCTGGATGAAGGTATTTTTTGATCTGAAATAGAAGCTGGATTGATGAAAAAACGCAAGTTAAATAGAAGCTGGATGAAGGTATTTTTTTATCTTAAATAGACGCTTTATTGATGAAAAAACGCAAGTTAAATAGAAGCTGGATGAAGGTATTTTTTGATCTGAAATGGAAGCTGGATTGATGAAAAAACGCAAGTTAAATAGAAGCTGGATGAAGGTATTTTTTGATCTGAAATGGAAGCTGGATTGATGAAAAAACGCAAGTTAAATAGAAGCTGGATGAAGGTATTTTTTGATCTGAAATGGAAGCTGGATTGATGAAAAAACGCAAGTTAAATAGAAGCTGGATGAAGGTATTTTTTGATCTGAAATAGAAGCTGGATTGATGGAAAAACCTAAGTTAAATAGAAGCTGGATGAAGGTATTTTTTTTATCTTAAATAGACGCTTTATTGATGAAAAAACGCAAGTTAAATAGAAGCTGGATGAAGGTATTTTTTTATCTTAAATAGACGCTTTATTGATGGAAAAACCTAAGTTAAATAGAAGCTGGATGAAGGTATTTTTTGATCTGAAATAGAAGCTGGATTGACTTAAGGGGGGGGGGGGAATGTCCGGGGGGGGAAATGTCCTAGTCGAAATCGGGGGGAAACGTCCAGGGGGGAAATGTCCGGGGGGGGAAATGTCCGGGGGGGAAATGTCCAGGGGGGGAAATGTCCGCCATTCCACTAAAACAGGTGTAGTCTACTTTGTAACTAGCAAAATGGAAATCTTTTAAACTTGATTTGAATTAACCCTGCCAACTACCGCATCTGCATTTTTACAATGGATTGGCTAAAGTGAAGCAAGACAATGAAAATGCGACTAGACGACCGACTGGAAAAATCACCAATTACGGTTTGGTTTTGGATTGCCATCGCTTGAAACCTTCCGCATTATTATACACCGGCATATTAACAGAGGTCACTGATTAAGCATATAGAGTTACAGTGGGGAAATAATGCATTGCCATAATTTCAGACAATGCCAGTCCGAAATCTTCATGATCGGAGACGGGCGTTGCTAAGCAAATCTTCTATTACACAGCATCGTGTAATTAACAGAGAGTAATCTTTTTGCGTTATACTTTATACGGAGATAATTATTGCTTGAAATTTGACAAGCGCAACGTCCTTACACACCTTTGAAGCACTTTACAGTTTTTCTATATAAAGATGACGTTTTCACTTAATATTGTTTACAATTCAGGCTACTTTTGCAATCAGATGAAAAAGTTTTCAATCAAGCAATCAATCGTAATTTATATAGCGCCCCTTCAAGGTATCTACTCAGAGGCGCTTCCGGCCGAGATCAAGCGAAAACACAGTCTTCAACAGTTTGTGAAATTGAGTACAGCTTGGGAGGTGTCGCATAGTCAAGGGAAGACCATTCCAGGTTATTGTACCAACCACAGAGAACGAACGCCTCTGCATTGTTGCAGAGCGAGTGAAAAGAACCAAGACTTTCTTAACGTGCAGTTGTACATAAAATGTGCGACTCTAAATGGATTTGTGCAGTTGTAGAAGCACTTCTGTGCAGCTAAAACTATAGCAAAAAGGTCATTGTCCTCCAATTGAAAGTAATTTACCATTGAGAATGGGAAAGGAAAGAAGGGGTTGTGCAGCAATGTTATTCAAGTTAACTAAAACTAAAACTGAATTGAAGTTAACTGAAAAGTTCTATTTGAGTTAACTGAGACTAAAACTAAAACTGAAAAGTTCTGAAAACTGAAACTAAAACTAAACTGAAAAGTTCAAAACTTAAACTAAAACTAAACTTGAAAGTTGAAAACTGAATTAGTTTTTGCGTGACGCTCAAACCAAATGGCAGAAATGTTTGCATCTGTTAGCAGCGCACTGTCTGAATGGCGCAGATGTCTGACTGAGCAATAGCTGCAACATGTGGCAAGCAAACATCCGGTCTAACCCTTTCTCTATCGTCTTTCTCTATAGCGGTCAGTCTATTGTAAAATGCGGTCAACCATGAAGATCGGCTGTGGGCCTGTGATGTGTATAATTAATTAATTTGATAGCAATGCGTCAGTTAAACAGTCTGACATTGATTAGTTATTGTTACGGATGGCTGGGCACCGCCGCCTCGGCCGAAGTCAGTTACAGGCGTAGGCTATTTGAAGCTTGGTCCGTGTAGTGGAAGAGTATGAATATTTGAACTTCAGCCTGTTTACAAAGGTCTACGGATCACATGCATGTCTATATACAATTATGCATGCAAGGTTCTTTCAATAAACGATCTTGATATACTTGTATACATAGCCTACCTATGAGGATTCAATGACCAGCATATAGGCCTAATTATGTTTGAAATCAGTTTGATGTTTGACACCTCAATGGACTTGTCCATGGTATACGACACAGGCTAGATACATCAAGCATGTTATTGATCAAGATGTTTATAGATAGGACAAATGAAGATGGAAATAGACGACGTGTCTGTTGGTTGTGATGACTGTGATGATGGAATTGGCTAATTAATTCCATGAGACACATTAGACATGGACACAAAGAATGCTGAACTAGATCAAATGTCTGTTGGTCTTCAAAATTCTATGCTAAGAATTTTCGGTGCAATCTATTATGACTTTCTTACTAATTTTGTCGTATAGTTTGGCACAGAGTTTTTGTAATTATTATTTAAAACACTTTTCCAAGCCAAGTATTTTATACTTGTAGCCTACTTTTAATGCTTTTGTAATAAAGTGTTTTTACTTGTATTTTAAATACTTTTCTGATCAAGTATTAATATACTTAGGCCTATACTCGAAATACTTTTTAAAAGTATTTTCCTTATGACTGACCATATACACAGAATTCAGCAGTACGGACAGAATTACTATTAGTAAGCTTGATTTAAGTTTCTGCGCCAGGATTGCAGGCAAATGTTGAAAAAACTTTTTTCAGTTTGTGAGGTTTCAGTGCTCTGAAATTAAATCGGATTAGTGTTCCTTTTGAGCGATGAGTGTTTTTGATACTAAACATGTACCGGTAGTGGACTGCTTCAAACTGCAGCTCAATTACATGAAAACATGAATTTATGTAAATGTACTGCTCTTGCTAATAAAAATGAACGTCAGTAATAAAAAATTCAATTCCTTCTGTTGAAGGTTTACAAAAACTTAATTAAAACTGAAAAGTTATGAAAACTGAAACTAAAACTAAAACTGAAAAGATTTGAAAACTTAAACTAAAACTAAACTGAAAAGTTAAAACAAAACTAAAACTAAAACTGAAACTGAAAAGTAAATTGAAACTTAAATAACACTGTTGTGCAGTTCTAAAAATTTCTTACAAACAGCCCTGAAAGAAACCATTAAGTCACCATGTTGCGCATATGCCAGCACCAGGAATCAAACCGCCCTCCACACACTCTATACCACGGATAGATCTAGGGACACGGCATATACTCTCCAACCAATTTCCCTGAATGGCCCAGAAAAAGACACAAGCGATTGGGTAGAAACAGATAAATACCGGAGGAA
>OX457042.1:6834987-6879987 GCA_949752735.1 Lumbricus terrestris | reverse complement strand
TGAAACTTTGTACATAGACAGAGGGCCATCAGAATTAGTCAGTGGAGGGGTTGGCAATTCTCTACCACCATGGGGGCCAGGGTGGGCGGGGGCGAAACCCCTAACATTTTCACTTACACGCAGCTTTTGATTTCAAATTTTGTACCCAGATAGAGGGCCATCAGAACCACACGGTGGATGGGTTGGCTCTACCACCATGGGGGCCAGGTTGAAGGGGGGAAAACCGTAAGACGGCGGTTTATTAAACACCTTCTTAAACGCTTGCATGGTCATTATATAAATGGCGAGAGCAGTTGACGTAAGCTTAGATTTACGCGTACAGAAAACCCTAATTTCACGGGTGGCGTGTCGGTGAAGGTTGGAGTGCTGTTGGGTGTGTGGGGTGTGGTGGGGGGCGGGGATGAAGTGGGGTGGAGTGGGTGGGGTGGGGTGGTGGGGTGGAGGTGTTGGTTAGGTGGAGTGGGTAAGGGGTTTGTGCGGGTTGGGAGAGGTGGGGTTGAGGTGGGGATGTGGTGGGTGGGGTTGTGGCCAGAGTGGGTCGAATCCTAAATTTCCCGGGCAACGTCGGGTACCCTAGCTAGTAATATATGATATAAAATATATAATATATAATACATAATATATAACAGTATATATAATATATAATACATAATACATATAATCTATGATATATAATATTATATATAATATATATAATATATGATTATATAATATTATATAATATATATATATTCCTATTTTGTCATTTTATGACGTCAGGATAGTTGTGGTGTTGCTGTTGGTGGTGCATGGTGGTGGCGGTGGCAGCGTTGGTGTTGTTGCTGTTGTTGGGGGTGGCTTTGGTGGTGGCAGCGTTGGTGGTGGTGGTAGTGTTGGTGTTGGTGGTGGTAGAGCTGGCCGTGGTTCCTTGAGTGAATTATTGGGTGTTGTTGTTGGTGGTTGTTACAAGCAATTGCACTGAGTGACCTGCGCCCATCAAACGTCGACATAGGAAAGAGATGATAGGGATGAAAATCTCCATATATGATGATCAGCTGATGATGCAAGGAATGCTGCTGCTGCTGATGCTGTTGCTGCTGCTGCAGCTTGTGATGGAAGGATGATAGTCGTTGTCAAACGATGCTGGGGGCATCTACATCTTTACGTGTGGGAGGGGGGCGGAGGGATTGAGGGAAGAGGTGGGGTGCTCACTGAGCACTGCTCAGTGACAATTTGTTTTGTGGGTTGGCCGGAGGTCATTTGGGATGGACGTCGTGGGCGTTGAATTGAGACGATGATCGAAATAGATAGATAGACAGAAAGACAGACAGATCGACCGACCGACAGACAGACAGACAGACAGGCAGGCAGTCAGGCAGACAAACAGAGAGACAGACAGGCAGGCAGACAAACAGGCAGGCAGACAGACAGGCAGACAGACAGAGAAGACAGACAGACAGACTAGACAGACAGACAGACAGACAGACAGAAAGACAGGCAGATCGACCGACAGACAGACAGACAGACAGACAGGCAGGCAGGCAGTCAGGCAGACAAACAGGCAGGCAGACAGACAGGCAGACAGACAGACAGACAGACAGGCAGGCAGGCAGACAAGACAGACTGACAGGCAGACAGACAGGCAGACAGGCAGACAGACAGACAGAGAAGACAGACAGACAGACTAGACAGACATACAGACAGACATACAGGCGGACAGATAGACAGACAGACCGACGGACGGACAGACAGACAGACAGGCATACAGACAGACAGACGGACGGACGGACGGACGGACGGATATACTGATGGATGGATGGATGGATGGATGGATGGATGGATGGATGAAAGGGCGGACGTACAGATAGATAGATATAGATGCATTGACAGTTGGATGAATTTACTGACACACGCAGAGGGATAAACGGAGGCAGATAGACGAAGTTAGAGAGTGACAGAGACAGACCTGAGACAGACGAAGATAAGGAGAGAGACAGAGACAGTCGTATGGAAAAATGAAACAGACACACATAGAAGGAGACATAAACGCACTTATAGACAGGTGGACAGACAGACAGACAGACAAACAGACAGACAGACAGACAGACAGACAGACTGACTAACAGATAAAGAGACGGAAGTGCAGACACACAATGGAATATAGACAGACAGACAGACGGAAGTGCAGACACACGCAAGGGTATGTAGACTAACAGACAGACAGACGGATAGAGAAAGATAGGATTCTAGACAACTAGATTTGAATGTCAATCATGTCTGTACAGTTTCCCAATTTTTGTTTAATATCTTATATTATAAGTCCGAAAGTTTGTCCTTCCATATGTTTGTTTGTATGGATGTATTTTGACGCTTCGTAACAGTGGTGGCGCCAGGATTTCAGGTTTGGGGGGGGGCTGAAGCCCCAAGCCTTCCTCCCTCCCCGAGATGCAACTAGAACATTTTCTTCCCAGGGCGGTCATATTGCAATCGCGCGAAGCTGCGAGTGCCGAATGCATGAACGAAGCACATACCGACCAAGGGTTTTACAAGAAATTGTGCACTGGCACAAACGCGCTCCACATTGCAAGATGTAGTTGGAGATTGAGTGGGTTATTTAAACGAAGTCAGCAATAATTTTTTTTGATATTTGGTGTATGGATGGATCCGATTTGACCAGGGTCTATGACAACAGAGGCCGTTACCCCGGACAGAAATTTGCTCGGCGTATTACAGCACTTGAGACCAATTCTGTTTAAATATTTTTTTATCCGGCCGAAATCCTAGATTCAGTTCCGAATTATCATAAACAAAGGTGTCCAACTAAGGTAGCAAAAGAGAATGGGAGGTCCTCAAACGCGTCCGCGTAAAGTCTATGCCGTGCCCGCGCTGTACCATACCCCGAAATTTCAGTCATCTGAGCCGAGTTGGTGACCGAGCTGAGCAAAGGCGATACAGTATATACAGTGCGTGTGCACACTGTAGCCCGAGCAGCTATGTGGTGCAGACAGTGAGGTAATGTAAAGTCCCTATTGTCTTTGACATACCGATATGCAAGCACTCAAAACCACGTTGACCTGAGTTCCAAGTTATCACAATAAGAGGTGTCCAACACCAAATTAATATTCAGAACTTCCACAATACAATGGTGTGCAATTCAGTATTATCGTATAAAAAGTCAACCATGGACACAGGCTCGTGAAACAAGTTGTCACAATAAAAGGTGTCCAACACAGCATTAGTATTCAGAAATTTTACAATAAAATGGTGTGCAATTTAGTATTATCGTATAAAAAGTCGACCATGGACACGGACTCGAGTTCCAAGTTATCACAATAAATTAAGGTGTCCAACACAGTGATAATATTCAGAAATTTTACAATAAAATGGTGTGCAATTCAGTATTATCGTAAAAAAAGTCAACCATGGACACGGACTCGACTTCCAAGTTATCACAATAAAGGTGTCCAACACAGTATTAATACTCAGAAATTTTACCATAAAAAAGTAATCATAATAATGGATCGATCCGATTTGACCAGGGTCTATGACAACAGAGCCCGTCACCCTGGACATTCAATTAAAATAATCACAAATAAAAATAAATCACAATAAAGGTGTCCAACAGCATTCACAGGACACTATTATAATTATCTGTCTGCATATTACTAATGACAGGAAACAGTTTAAGTTTCCTTAATAAAAAAATATGCATGCTTGGATATAAATTATGCACACAATTATTTTATATATATATATAAAATTATATATATATTTATATATAATTATCTGAACACAAATGTTTTACTTCTTAGTTGACCATTATATCAACCGTAGGCCTACATTCCCAGACAGTGGTGGTATACACAACAAGAATATAGTAATTATTATACCGAAATTAACAAGAGCGCACACATTTCAGGTGTGTAAGAGAAACATGACGCAAATCTGACAACTACATTGTTGTGTAAAAGGCATTTCTGGATAAAACGCAATCTTCTGGATAACCAGCAGTCTGCAATATAATTTTCAAGCATGATGTGCAGTACAGATGCAACACTACTATGAGAGACTTGAAAAAATTTACATACTGCAGAGCTGTAAGTGTTCTCTAAATAGTTCAGCACACTTTTGGTAGGGCTGACAGCTTCCATTCCATAAAGAAGACACGGTTTACAACGGGCAGCTACTAAATGCAACAAAACTGGTTCACTAAATTTGTAGCATTTGCTATGCAACGAATTAAATGACATATACAACTTAATATATATATATATATATATATATATATATATATATTGTATATATAGTTGATTTCGATGCCATTGACCATTGTCTAGCTTTCTTATTACGAAATAAGCCGTAATGGATATTTTCTGCTTTTTGCTTTGGGGCTGAGCCGCATTTAGAGGCTATAACCCCTAGCCCTCTGACGACGCCCCTGGCGCAAGCATCTACGCTATGATTATATAGTTGATTGCAGGAGGGAGAAAACCCTAAACATTCTTTTGTCACCATGTGAAATATGCGAAAAATCAAGAGAAAATACAACTTTGCACCACTTTTTGAAGGACTAGGCAATTTCGATATTTCTATACGTCTAATACTTATAAAACGGTTTCAATCTGAAACGAGGTGTCTAAGAGCCATGTTGTTTCTTCGACAATTTCGACAACCCTGTCCCGTTGTATGGTCAAAAGGTAAGGGTGCAAACTTGTCACCCGTTTTCATAGACTGATGCCAAGAAATGAAGTCGCTAACTTCATTCTCAAAGTAGATTTCGATGCCATTGATCATTGTCTAGTTTTCTTATTACGAAATAAGCCGCTATAGACATTTCCCGCATTTTGCTTTGGGGGGGCTGAGCCGCATTTAGGAGGGGCTTAGCCCCCTCCAGCCCCCCTGGCGCCGCCACTGCTTCGTAACAGAAAAGGCTCGGAAATGAAACAGCGTCGATCGGTTTACCAAAATTTTTGCAATTGATTCTTACTCAAATTATAATGTCAACGCAACTATTTTCAGCTTTTAATTCCCTTTAAAACCAGAGTTATTAGCGTTTTAAGACAGATTTCATCACCCACCATACCGCTGCCGCATAGTAAAGAGTCGACAGTCCACATGACGTCATTCTTGCCCAATAATACTTTCCGTAACAATCCGCTTGACAAACCGAAACCAGTTACAGTTTACAATTAAGAGGCTGAAACAATAATATTCACAAGAACGCAGATCACAGAAATATTAACTATACCTACAGAACAGACAGCCTGCAATGATTGTATTAGGCCACAGTCAGCACACACACCCGCCCCTCAGGGACGGGTCATGTTTGGTTTTTTGGGAAAGCGGGGTGGGGTGGAGGGCTACCGAAAACCCGAAATTTACCGGTCAGCGCTGGGTACCCCACAGTAGTGTTGAAAATCCTAAATTTCTCGGGCAACGCCGGGTAGCACAATGTCATCTAGTTACCAATAAAATTATTATTAGATCTATGCATACAAAATACATGCGGGAGTGTTAATTAATCACGATTAATTAACCTAGCGTAATAATTTGCAAGACCTTAATTAGCTTTCATTAGAGCATGAATGTGCGCATGCGTGTGTGCTTGTGGTGTGTGTGTGTGTGCATGTGTGTGCATGCATGTGTGTGTGTGCGTGTGTCCGTGTGTGTGTGTGTGTGCGTGCGTGTGTGTGTGTGTCGACAGTGAAATGGATTCTGTCGACGTGAAGAGCAGAGAAGGTGACACGAGATGTCAGACCGTTTTAACGACAATGATGATGAGACTGATGAGAGAACTAAAAGGATGATGATGAGGATGATGATGAGGAGGACGATGATGATGATGATGATGAGGATAAGGATGAGGATGAGGAGAAGATGGAGAATTGAGGACACACATGGAGTGTTCGTCGGTTGGTATAGAGCAGAAAGCTGTCTGTACCTATCAACGCCTCCGATTCTTAATTGCCTGCCACTCAACCACTCTCTTCTAGTATGCTATCCACTCTCGTCTGTCTGTCTGGCTGTCTGGCTGGCTGTCTGGCTGGCTGTCTCTTTGTCTCTCTCTGTCTTTCGGTCGGTCTTTTACTCTCTGTCTGGCTGCTGGTCTGTCTGTATTTTCGCTTGTCTGTGTGTCCCTCTTTATTTGTGCCTCACACTCTTTATACCTCTGACTGTCGTTTGCTTTGTATCTGTATCTGTGCCAATTTTTTATTAAACCCACTTCGTTTCACTGATTCCGTCTGTCTGTCTGTCTGTCTCTGTCTCTGTCTGTCTGTATGCCTCTGTCTGTCTCTGGCTATTTCTCTGTCTTTGTCTCTCCGTCTGTATGCCTCTCTCTCTCTCTCTCTCTCTCTCTCTCTCTCTCTCTCTCTCTCTCTCTGTCTCTGTCTCTGTCTCTCTCTCTCTCTCTCTCTCTCTCTCTCTCTCTCTCTCTCTCTCTCTCTCTCTCTCTCTCTCTCTCTCTCTCTCTCTCTCTCTCTCTCTCTCTCTCTCTCTCTCTCTCTCTCTCTCTCTCTCTCTCTCTCCCTTTCTTATTTATCTAAACGAATTGTCTCATTTGGATGCATTGACTTGAAAATCTACGACCATCGTGCCATAGACATTATTCTCTGCTTCTATCAGCCATTAAGCCACATTATATTCTGCTGGCACTGTCCAGCCTTTGGTGTTTACGAGTGCGTTGGAACGACAAGGACAATGGCTACTGAAGTAACTGACTTATCACGTTCACGACATTAGCATAGGACAAGGAAGTTGGAAATACATACAAACAGGCACACACGCAGACACACAGAGGTGGAGCAGAGACAGCAACCAGCAGACAGAAAGGAAAGCAGACAGACAGAAAGGCAGACAGAAAGACAGACAAGATAGACAGACAGACAGGCAGTCAAAGACAGAAATGTGGACAACGACGGAGCCATAGGCCTACTATGGACAAACAGAGAAATATTCTAAATGGACAAAGAGAGACAACTTGGGCAGATACGTAGTGAGAGAGAGACAGGCGAAGATGAAGACATACGGACAGATCTAGAGACAGATGCAGATGAAGAAGCTGAGGCGTGCTTCATTGGTTGAATTATAGACAGACGAGAGTAGACAGACAGACAGACAGACAGACAGACAGACAGACACACAGACGGATGGTAAAGAAAACGCGCATAGGTACATGGAGATGCGGTGCGGACAGAGAGAGATGAGCGTACAAGCAGACAGACAGACTGACTTACTGACTGACTTACTGATTGACGTACTGACTGACTGACTGACTGACTTACTTACTTACTTACTGACTGACTGACTGGCTAGTTGACTGACTGGATTCCTGACTGACTGACTGACTGACTCACTAACTGGCTGGCTGACTGACTGACTCACTCACTAACTGGCTGGCTGACTGACTGACTGACTGGCTGACTGACTGACTGGCTGACTGACTGGCTGACTAACTGACTGACTGACTGATTGGCTGACTGACTGACTAACTGACTGACTGACTGACTGACTGACTGGCTGACTGGCTGACTGACTGACTGACTGACTGACTGACTGACCGACCGACTGACTGACTGACTGACTGACTGACTGGCTGACTGACTGACTGGCTGACTGACTGGCTGACTGACTGACTGACTGACTGACTGACTGACTGACCGACCGACCAACCGACTGACAGACTGACTGAAACCAAAGCACGTACATGAACGTATGAACAAAGAGACGGATAAGAAGACATACATTATTCTAGATCCATAGAAAGACAGACAGACAGACACAGATATAGAAGCAGACAAACAGACAACCAAACACACACAAAGATAGAGACGAAGAACAAGATTCCGATTTTTCTTCGTTAATCGGATGCGATGTACAAATGGAACGGAGCGAGCGCAGAGACGATTCGGAGCAGCTCGTCGATGTTCCCTTTCGACGTCGTCGTACGTCACGACCAATTAGCAGCCGAAACACAAATGCACACGCGTACGCTGATGCATCCTGACGTCTATATAGCGCCTTTTATCGAAGCTCTACTCCCTATACATGCATAGAATGGAGGCCGTGCGTTAGATCTGTCCGTGTAGGTGCTGTACAAAACGTTGCCGCTAAATTGCCAATTCTTCCTCGAATCTTCTTTGCAACGGTTGTCCGGCGTTGTTAGATGGCTGTTGTCGTGTTGTCCAGTGTTGTCCAGTGTTGTCCAGTGGAATGGATGAACGACTCATCGCCGGGAAGAGTCATTAGTTTCGGTTCGGAATCAGACGATGACGATGGTGGTGCCGACAGCGGTTCTGAGATGGAGCGGTGGTCGGGTGCGACTGGAGAAGGTTGTCGGAATGTATGATTGAGTGATCGTAGCGTTGTGGAGGAGAAGAAGTAGATGAGGAGAGGGATAAGAAAGAGACGGAGGAAGGGAAAGTGGAAGAAACAGAAGTACAAGAAGAAGAAGAAGAAGAAGGAGGAGGAGGAGGAGGAGAAGATGAAGAAGAAGAAGAAGAACGAGGAGGAGGAGGAGGAAGAGGAGGAGGAGAAGGAAAAGAAAGAGAAAAAGGAAAAGGAAGAAGAAGAAGAAGAAGAAGAAGAAGAAGAAGAAGAAGAAGAAGAAGAAGAAGAAGAAGAAGAAAAAAGAAGAAGACTAATGAGAGGAGGAGGAGGAGGAAGAGGAAGAGGAGGAGGAGGAAGAGGAAGAGGAGGAGGAGGAAGAGGAGGAGGAGGAGGAAGAGGAGGAGGAGGTAGACAATGATACAGCATATAGAAGGAACATGAGAAAATATAGAAATTGCACCAGTAGGCTATTGATGGTGATGATGGTTGCAGTGGGGTAGCAGTGGCAATAATAAATCTCAAATCCACATGACCGATATTTTCTCGCACTGTCATTCGAGTCTCACAAAAATCCTGTAAGAAATGTTCCTGATGTGCTATTGCGCCAAACGTTTTCAGATTTCTACAGATGAAAAAAATCAATTTTCGCAGACAACAGGATTAATCTGCATGGTTACACATTTTCGTGTGTAGTAATTTTCCACAGTGATAATTATCTCTGAAACCTTTCCTGATGATCTGAAACGCGCGGACCATTCATAAGAGTTATTGATAACCGATCTCCCATATAAACTAGAGAAATGACCATCTGAGATGACCTTTTGAGCAGCGTTTGGAGTGCTGCCCGTGCGCTAAATGCTGCGGAGGCTGTAGGGAAGTAACCATGACAACCAGACCAACATCATATTCCGTAACAACGCAGAGGAGCTGTTGCCGCCGACAGCTACAAATAATATTTTTTATCAAATGGTTAATGGTCATGCATATCAATTACAAAAACTAATATTATTTTGACAAGACTGCATAGGCGGAGACATAGGCGTACGGGACATTTCAGCAGTGGGGGGGCAAAAATTTAACTTTTGCCCGAAAAATTAAACCCGGAATAATTGATGTCGTGCACACATAGCCATCTCTGTTCTTGCACCCACACCCGGGGACATGGGGCAAATACACCGGGACCCGGCCATATTATAGGGACCAGGCTGGGTAATTTTAGGCATACATGCAAATTTATGATGCAGCCTATGTATATATTCCTGACGCTTAACCAATTCAAACTTCAAACGAGCAACTTATTAGATTCATAATTGTAGATTGTTTTGTATTGTATCTAATCATCTACAAGACTACAAAGCGCCTCAGTATAGGGTGAACCGTTCAAAGGCTCTAATATAGTGCGCAAAAACCGCGCCCGAAGAGGCAGGTTTTAAGATAAAAGAATGAAGAGAGACTGCCACAGAAAGTGTATAGAGCGAACGCAAGGTGAAAGCTCATTACAAGGAGAAGGATCAATTGTGACAAATGATCGAGAATGAGCCATAGCAGTTCTACGAGGAGGAAGCAAGGGTCAAGTCTGTTTGATGAACGAAGTGGACGGTTGGAGGAAGCTGAGTGAGGCCTTAGTATAACGTCGGTCAGATATTTGGGGCAAAACCCCGCTGAGCCTTGAAGATCAGAGTGAGGAATTTAGATTGTACGTGACTATAACGTGAGCACGGAGATGAAGCCAATGGGTGGAGACAGAACAGCGAAGGATCCTGAGATACCTTAAATGAAAATAAGAGGAACGTGTGCTTTTGGAAATGTGCTCAGTTAAGGTATTATCCTTCCCGTAATATAAGTGAGTTATCAAGTGCAACACCCTGATCCCGCACACTAGTCTTGACAAGAAGGAAAAGATTGGTACTTTTTCAGAGAGCATACCAAGATCTGCACGTTCAATGTTGATGATCGCAAGATTATCGTGTCTATTATTTTTGCCTCATGACCAGTAGAAATTTCGATGTCATCCAGGCAGCGAAATCCGTGTTCTGTTGCATCTAGCTCGCATGCTGTGAATTTCCCCAAATGCCATGAATAGTCGCAATTTTCGGTCAAATTCCGGCTCTTAAATGTGTTGCGACTCTAGCCATTATTTACCGTGAATCCAGAACTTTTCGGGAATTTCTGCCATCCATAGTTGTTGCGAATCTAACTCGATTCGGGCAAGATTTTCGGGCAAATTTCGGCTCATGGATTTGTTTCGATTCTCGCCATTGTTTACAAAATGCTACCGTGAATTCAGAATTTTTCGGGAATTTCTGCTACCAATGGTTGTTGTGAGTTAATATCTAACTCGATTCGGGCAAGATTTTCGAGCAAATTTCGGCTCTTGAATTTGCTACGATTCTCGCCATTAAGCTTATTTATAAAATTCTACTGTGAATTCAGAACTTTTTCGGGAATTTCGGCTGACCATGGTTGTTGTGAGCTAATATCTAACTCGATTCGGGCAAGATGGAACTGGGAGATAATGTTGTGTACTAATGAACGTTGAACTTCAAAAAGTTTGGTTAATATTTTCCCAGGTCTGCTTGCCCGAAAAAACAGACTTGCCCGAAATGTGGGGGGGCATTTGCCCCCCCTGGACCCCCGTCTCGTACGCCTATGGGCGGAGACCTGCGCCGAGAATTGGGGGGGACGGAAAGACGCGAGATTTTCCGAAAATTTCTGACGACCGGCGAAATCTCGGAAAATTTTCTATTTTCGCCGCCAAAAAAGTTGATGACCTTTTTTTTTTTTTTTTTTTTTTTTTTTAGTCATCCGGCCAAATCTCGACCAAATCCCGACGAAATTTTCTATTTTCACCGCCAAAAAAGTTGATGACTTTTTTTTTTTTTTTTTTTTTTTTTTTTTTAGTCATCCGGCCAAATCTCGCCCAAATCCCGAAGAAATTTTCTATTTTCGCCGCCCAAACAAGTCTTGACGCTCAAACATTGGGGGGGACAAATGCATGGGCCGTCCCCCCAACACTTTTATTGGGGGGGACCGTCCCCCCCTGTCCCCCCCTAGGTCTCCGCCACTGCAAGACTGTACAACATTAATAGCAGGAGTCTTCAGTTGGGAGGGGTGCAGTTTGAAGAAATTACGTTGCTTGTAGAACGTTTAGGTTAGATCAGCTGCTGCAGTGATCTAAGGTAGTGAGAGGTAGAAATGATTATGCAGCTATCAGAAAACGAAGGATCGCTATAGGAAATCAGGCTCGAAAGAGAAAAGCTAGTTAGCATCCATGCATGTGAAAGAGTGACATCTAAGTACTAAGTAGGCTGGCTACAGTGATATCCAGAGGCACACTCCTATATAGTGCTAAAAAGTAGTAAAAACATTTCAACGCCGCTTGACTAACGACGGTTACAATCGATCGAGATGGCAAGAAGAACAACTTTAGCTGTTCGTTTACTAATTTTCCTCTACATGAACTGAACCCTAACATACGCTGCATCTGCATATCAAACTTTGCAAGAAAGGATTATAATATTACGAAACACTTCACGAAAGCAGCCTACATGTATATGGGCGCCCACATTAGCACCCAAAGAGGTTAAGACAGAAACTCAAACAGGTATATAGGCTAAAGAGAGGACGGTTTCAATTTCTGCTCCTTATGAAAAGCAACAAGTGCCTGTTTAACTGACCTGTACATTGGCCGCACATCTTTGGACATTCTTCGCGTACCGTGGGTCCGTAATCGTCACGTGTGCAGAACGAAGGGGGATATCCACTCTGTCCAGGTTGCGGATCGCACAACGGATTTTTGTTTTCGCAGACCTCTAAAACAACAACATTACCAGTGTGAAGCATTCTCCACAAGTGCAAGAAACCTTCAAAGCAGAGAGAGAGAGAGAGAGAGAGAGAGAGAGAGAGAGAGAGAGAGAGAGAGAGAGAGAGAGAGAGAGAGAGAGAGAGAGAGAGAGAGAGAGAGAGAGACAGAGACAGAGACAGAGACAGAGACAGAGACAGAGACAGAGACAGAGACAGAGACAGAGAAAGATAGAGAGAGAGAGAGAGAGAGAGAGAGAGAGAGAGAGAGAGAGAGAGAGAGAGAGAGAGAGAGAGAGAGAGAGAGAGAGAGAGAGACAGAGACAGAGACAGAGACAGAGACAGAGACAGAGACAGAGAAAGATAGAGAGAGAGAGAGAGAGAGAGAGAGAGAGAGAGAGAGAGAGAGAGAGAGAGAGAGAGAGAGAGAGAGAGAGAGAGAGAGAGAGAGAGAGAGAGAGAGAGAGAGAGAGAGAGAGAAACTAAGAACATTGCTTTTCGGAGATACAATCATGATTCTTCCACTTCCCCTATATCTCCAAACCGTCTCAACTCTAAATATCCCCCACTATCTATGATAGTCGTCTAATTGACTGCCTGTCCGAATCTCTGAATTTTGACCCCCTGCCTATTCTCTTTATTTTCATTGAGCGCCTATGAATAAGCTGGTTCCCGCGACTTCGCTTCTGTATAGATGATGTAGCCTAGATGTTACTAGTTTACGATTACGATTCAGCAAGAACATTCTCACAGCGTTCGTGGGCGTAGACAATAAAATTAGGGTAGGCCTACACGCGGCGGCATTTGCAGTTTAACGTCACTACATGTGTGGTAACAAAGACCATTAGCGACGCCCTCCTCCTTTATCCAGGCTTGGGACTGGCACTAGCAGAGTGCAACCAGTGGCGGAGTTTAGGGTACATGCAAAATCTGCTCTAGATTTACCC
The DNA here is from genome assembly GCA_949752735.1 of Lumbricus terrestris. Taxonomy (NCBI): domain Eukaryota; kingdom Metazoa; phylum Annelida; class Clitellata; order Crassiclitellata; family Lumbricidae; genus Lumbricus; species Lumbricus terrestris. The sequence goes on along the minus strand of OX457042.1, from coordinate 6,866,932 downwards.
GATCAGTGTGCTGTGGAATGCGAAGTGACGCGGAGCATCTGATGATTGTTGGCCGCTAAAGAAGTGCTACATAAAGGTTCGAATACAATATAATACATAGTTACATACCACTGCAGTCCGATCCGTACCATCCAGGAGCACAGGAACAGGAACAGGTGGCGCTGTTTACGGTTGCGTAGTTCCGACACATGATCGCACAATCTGCAAATTGAACAACACTCTAACCTTCTCTATAATTATAATACTCTAGTAATCGTACGGTGTAATTGTAATTAATTTTATTGAAGATTTTATGGAGCTAATTAGTAGGCCTATGCAGCGTGTACTCACCTCGCATATATTTTGTGTAGTAGCCTATGTACACGGGCAAAAATGATCTGTACATGTAGATGGACCTAGGCAACAGCTGTAGCGCGTTCTCCCCTCTAATTTTGCCTGTGCAGTCCTGAGCATGACCATGTTTATCCTTACCTACATGTAGGTTGCAATGAGAGTCACAATAGGCCTAACTGTCTCGGTTTAAAGTTTAAACACAGTAATAATTCAAAGATTGACCTTACCGCATGACGGTCCAGTGGCTGTGCAACTTCCTGAAACACGACATGTTATTAAGGAAGATAAACTTTCACAGAAGGGTTACGTCAGACATTTCTAAAACCCATTCTAGCCGCCATTAGGATAACAGGAAATGGTTCTAGTTGTCGTCAAATACGCCCAATCCACCTCCGTGAATTGAGCCCAATCTCGGCCAAAGATTTTAGGCTTTGACATTAAGCGACGCGTTGTAGTGTTCGGAAATTGTTTTATCTAAAATGTGGTCTTTGCGATTAAAATTTAATCGCGATTAAATTTTTTAATCGCGTTAAACGTTAAAAAAATTAACGCGTTAATCGCGCGCGTTAACTGCGATTAATCAGCAGCCCTATTATTAACTAATACAATATTATATTATATATTATAGTAGGCTATCCTAGTTTTAGCTTTATTTATATGCGTTTTCTAGCAAAATCCTCGAGCACATGACTTCAAACATTCAATCGTTGCTAGAGGCATAGACCAGAGAGTCTCATCTGACATCTGCAATGTACCATAATTATGAACACTGAACAAGTCAAGACTGTAAAATAGTTTTCATTTTATTTATGTCATTCTTTATTTATTTAAATTTAAATTAATTTTTAAAATTTAAATTTTTTTTCTTATAAATTTTCTTATTTTTTCAACGACGCTTAGAGAAACTGTCAACCTAAAGTGGCAGGGAATGGACAACAAACATATGCATTTGTAAACGTGTCACTTACGCGTATAGGCCTACCTAGGTTATAACCATAGGTGCAATCACGTCCTGAAAGTTGGGGGACCAAATGAATCACGTCCTAAAAGTTGGGAGGACCATAATAATAAAGTTAGGGGACCACTCGAAAGTTGGGGGACGCGTCCCGTGGGCCCCATAGGGTGGTTGCGCCTATGGTTATAACTCTGTGGTTATAGCCATTGTAACGTTGACCTGATAATTATAATAGTATTATCGTGGCCTATTATACGGTAATTATTCTTAATTGTTGTTGAACAGCGTACAACTGCTCTTAATTCTGATCTCTCATCAAACATGCCTGTATACATTTCAGCGCGCTCATATTTCATTCATTCATTCATTCTGATAATTTATTTATATAGCGCCTCGAGATGCTCTAATTTTTTAATGTGATCTTAGATGGCGACACTCGAAAGGTGCTCTGTATTTTCCCCTTCCAATTTTAGATGACGGAAAGTTTCGTGAACTAGAATTAGAAAATAATGTCTCCTTCAACAATACATTTGGGAATGATATCTAATCGCAATCTAAAGCGGTTTCTAAAGTGTCATGACTCGACAGACATGCGCACTGCGCATGGCTTCGCCGCACCGGTTTATTTGGGAGCGCTGAGTGCAGACAAGGTAATTCTCTTACCGTCGCAAAGTCCGTTGTTGCAATACCAGGACCCACTGGCGCATTGGCTACACGGAACCCCCTCCTTGTACGGTTTCACTTTGTTGATATTGCCACTACAAAAGCAAACACGCTGAACTCTCTGGCTATCATAGACATAATTATAAGATGAAAATGATCTGGTTTTACTTAAGTATCATTTTATAAAGACTAAATAATATTATATTATGTGTTTGTGATGGTCGCAGGTGGTAAAAAATGACAAAGAGTAGGCCTATGATGTCATAACAAAGCAAGGTCGGCTAATAATCAAAGACGGTCAAGTTGATAAAATTTAAAAATATTTAAGTCTATGCGTTGTATTGTATTGTATATAAGCATTATGAAGCCCCTCTAGTACAAGACAAGCAAGAGGAAGCGGGGTTTTGAGAAGAGAGAATGCAGAAGAGAGATTGCCAGACAGAAGTGTGTACAGCGAACAGAAGGAGAAAGCACATATTCAAAAAGAAAGACCCATTGAGGCAAATGATCGAGACTGAGTCATGACAGTTCTAGAACGAGGAATCAAGAGGTCAAGTTCGCTGGATGAACGAAGTGAACGGCTGGAGAAAGCTGAGTGAGGCCAAAGTATAAAGTCAGCCAGATATTTCGATGATAAAAGACGAACTTACGGTGGATTGTAGTTGCAAACAAGGAACAGTGCATTGGTCCAATTCAATATGGCCAACATTGGGCATCTTGTATAAGCGCATCCAAGCTTTCGACTATGTCCCCAGACAATCTAGAAATCAAAGCAATACGGCAGATGTATCTAGGCCTAAATTCTAAACAATCCTGCCACCTGCGGCTACCTTTTACCAGTTAGTCCATGTAAATTGCAGATTTTACCTGGGCGAAATTGCAACAGAAGCTTTTTCTTAACGGTTTCCTGCTCAGAAGTTCCTGCTGAATAACATACCGTACCCAAAATCCGACAAAATCCGACCACGGGGCCACCCCCAAAATGGGGTTCAAAATATGATGGTTTTCCTGCATTTTTGCATTGGAAATCGGGCTGCTAGTAAGAGGCCTGGTTAAAAATTGTTCACTTTGTGATAAAAGCATGAAATTTGGTGACCCCGTGGTCGGATTTTGTCGGATTTTTGGATATTATGTTATTTAACAGGAAATTCTTAGCAGGAAACCGCTAAGAAAGCATATGTTGCAATTTTGCCAAGTTGACGATACTTTTGGGCTATAGATTGCCTGGACTATAGGCAAAGTTGTCGAGGCTGTGGTTGACACGATAATTCGGGCATGACATTGCAATTTATTCCTCAACCTGGCCTACTACTCACACATGCGATTATACTCACTAACCTGCGAATAATGGAGACATTGTTGATCCTGTGGCTGGCATGTCCCAGTGATGTAGTAATTGTTGTAGTATTGCTTTTCGTTGTACCATGCTTCGATGGCAGCTGTTAAGTTGATGGGATTTCTACTAGTAGTCGTATACAGATTCTGTCCAGAGTTGGTGTGACTCCAAGTGCAGTTCAGAGCCGTACGCTCAGCGGCATTCGCGAGATCGTTGTCCCAGATCTACACAGGACATAGAGAGTGTGCATGAATATTTTTGCGTATGTCTTTGAGATCCCGCAAAAATCTCATGATATGGTCGTCAGAAATTTTGGTCGGCAAAAGATGGAAATTTTTCGGCGACACTCAGCCATTCGTCCGTCAAAACATCTTGCGTCTTTCCGTCCCCCCAAGTCTCCGCCCAGGTCTCCGCCCATGGCGATGAACCCGGGGACCCTGGGTCATCGTTCAACATCAGTAGCACAGCGGACGATTGATATATAATCCTATTCCCGAAGCGTCTTTCAGTTCAAACTCCATAAATTAGCAATTTACGATGTTTTTGAGTTTCATTGTTTAATATGTATTTTGCGACCATTTGCATTTTAACTCAGCTTTTTGCCTTACCCTCACTACTGCTAACCTTTTTTGTTGGCATCCATCTTTTATATGAACCCTATTACAGTTTGAATTCACGTATATATATATATATATATGCACTTCAAGTCGGTTTGAATTTGCAGGAGCACAATATGCAGTTGAAGCCGAGGTCTTACCAGTAACTCCATGTTGGAACTTCCTTCCAATCGTCGCAACCTGTTGTGAGCGTCGAGGGCTTCCGGTTGCTCAGTCGAATTAAGGACAGACCTTCGACGTCGATGGATGGATCTGGAGTCACGGTGAAGGACGGACTCAGCATCTTCCACGTTTTCAACGATGTTGGTTCGGATGGACTTCAAGAATAGGAACTGCTGATAATTGCAGTTTCCGCAGTGGAAAACCAGCACCAGCATTATCACTGTTAGTAAGAAACCCACTTGCTTGCTTCCCATTCTGACCCCGTATCGATTTCGATTACTGCGATTTGAACTAAAACTCTGCACACCATGGAGCTCTACACGGAAGTGTCCGCAGACTTTCTAAGGGAAAAGCGACCAGGCAGCAAAGAGACTTTCGACACAAAGCACTTGCAGTTTTATATGATAAAAGCGCTGAACGGCGTCTTTGTGTAGCTGAGCGCTGTTGTCATGCGACTGAGTTAGGCCTACTGTAACTCTTATGAAAAGGAAACTTCTGTTTGGCACAACGACCTCTCAAAGTAGGGCACGATGGGCGTTCCCATTTCCAATTTATTCATGGCAGTAGCATATCGTGTCAATAGATATATTTTCGTTTAATGTATTATTACTATTCATTCATGATTGTTCATATTCGGTGCATCGATATGCATATCCACAATAATAATTATGCATGTAGGCTATTTTATGTGATGGCTGGGCTTGTCTTGTATTATATATATAGTAGGCATTTTATAGACCATATGACAAACTCAATATTATGTGTGATCCTGTCATATAAAGTCATACCATGTCTGAAACTTATAAAAAGTGATATACATCGATTGCATTTCTGTTTGTATTTCTGTCTGTTTATTTGACTGTCTGTTTGTCTTCTCTTCTTGAAATTGGGAAGGAACACGTGACTCAGTATCACTTAGAATTTTATTGCATGCTTGTGTACCAGCATGCACGTAGACCCACACACAAGATCACCCAACCGATACACACATGTACACATGGACAGAAACACATACATGTAGCCTACATGTAGATTCACGAGCAAACTCACGGATACAAATGTTTTGCTTGTACTGAATCGAAGAGTATGTATAAAAACGACTTACTATGATCTGTCATGATGTAGATGCATAGATAAATAAATGACGGGACATGGCGCTAAGTATATGTCTCTCTGCCTCTGTCTGTCTGCCTGTGTCTGAGTCTCTGCCTCTGTCTCTATTATCCTGTCTCCCTGTTGTGTTTCTGCTGCATCTCTGTATACATTTGTCCGGCTGTATATACATGTATGTCCTCCGTCTCCTAGCTCTGTCTAACCAAGAATCTAATCTCAAAAGCAAGCGTCTAGTTATGAGAAGAAAAGCATGAAAATATAGGATGAGACGGGCGGTTGCAGGTTTGAACCCAGACATTCACTGTGTATGGTGTTGCAATGAGGCAAAGCAGGCTGGGAGTACATGGGTTGGGTATAGGTTTGGTATGGATTGGGTATGGGTTGGGTACGGGGGCGACTCCGGGCGAGGGAAGCTAATAATTATAGACCTATACATTCATGCCCATGATTCACACAGAAACACACCAACAAACGCACATGTTTGCATACCGGTTTTGTTTATGCTTGGTTAAGTATGCATTGATAATTGAATTTGGATCTATAAAATCTCTGTGTGCGTTAACGTATGTGCTATATAATAATATGCATGTATAAAAACCCATCATAATCATTGGTTGTATTCAGTTTTCAAAAAGTTTGACACGAGAGAAAAAGCTCGGAAAAATTTAATAGGCAATATTTCATTCACGCATGAGTTTTGTGTTGCATGCTGATACATGTTTGGAAGGGACGATCACATGACGATACGGGAGAGCCACCCACAGAGCTACCTTGGTCAGGTTTGACGTAGATTGGTCTGATTTAGTCAAGGTATAATGTCAGGCAGACGATGACAAAGAAGGACGTAATAGATTCAGGTAAAGCTATAGGAAATAGTGAGGTTAGGACTGTATGGTGTAGTATTAGTAAGGTATGGTAGAGTAGGGCCCACAGTAGGATAGCGTATACTATAGATTTAGTGAAGGACATAGTAGAGAACGGAGAACATCATGAACATGCATGGTGGGATTTGGTACGATATTGTGACAGTAGTTGGAAGGTATTGCACTGCAGTGCAATGAGATAGGGTTGGATAGAATAGAAGAATAGGTCAGGTAGAACTGTGACATCGGTTCAAGGAAGTGTTCTAATTGGTGTTTCCTACAAATTGCCTGAGGAGTAGACGTAAAGGATTAATATACTGTCATCAGACAGATCCACTAAATGATTACGAAGGATTGCATCCCACTAAACAGGGAATTTGAGATTTCTTCCTTCTTAGCTGGCGACCCACTCAACCGAAACAGAAAATGTAAATCTTCGAGAATTTCTCAGCGCCCACAAAAACCACGTCAGGTAGACCAGCTTTTTCACCGAAAAACCATGCAGAGTGAGCACGGTGAATACAAGCAGCAAGAATGAACCAGATATCTCTAGGTACGCGACGCTACATGTATAGCTATTCAACGTGGTCGAACTCTTTTCGAACCTTAATATAATTATTGAAAGTTTTGGCCACAAAGAAACACTGCCCATAGTCCCATGCAGACACCTGACTTTACATGCAATAGAATTCTCAAGGAAAGGAAATTGGCCATGTTCTAAACTTAATGTTCGGCTCAAATCACTTCTTCTTGTTAATTCATGCATGCATGACCGACCAGGCATGACTTGTAGCTAAACAGGCCTTATTGGAGTTCCGCTTTATGGCCTTGCTGGTCATTGTGCAGTGAAAACATTTGGCACAACATACTCCTACGACACGCAAGACGCTGTTGTAGGCCTACTGTAACACTCACGTTATTCACTGTCCAATGTTAGTAACAAGCGAGCGTCAGAAAGACTTAACCTCACAGTTCGCTCATGATTAATTTCTCATTCGGACATTCACATCGCGCCCCTCTTGCCTTTCATACAGTCATACTTCACTTCCACCAACCTATGATTCCCTCCCCTCTGTTTAATACTCATGGGCGGAGACTTAGGAGGGGACAGCGGGGGACGGTCCCTCCAAAGTTTTTGGTGGAGGGAGGTGCTTATATCCCCCCAATATTTCAGAAATATCATTATAAATTTCTGCAGTGTTATCCACTGTTTATCCGTAATGATCAATTTTGCTAGGATGACAGCCTAAAATGCTATCATTTCAGTTTGCAAATTGAAAATATTTTTAACAATGAGAGGGGACATATATTGAAGTCTTAAGCCATGTCACTGAGCACTGAAATCATGAATAATTTTGTGAAGATGACAGTTAGAGAAGCTACAATTACAATGTGGAAATGCAAACAATTGGGATGCGACACTCTTAAGAATTGAGTTGTAATACTGTGATCGGTTAAAAAATTCACCTGCAGGAGTTCGAAGTCCATGTAAGGTAATAGCAATAATTGTCATTGCCATAATTGCCATAATAATGATTGTCATAAATCATTGTCATCAAATGCACTGATCTCTAAACACGCAGAGTTAATCTTGATACGCAATAATTGCAAATCAACAGGAAAACAAATAATTATCAACAAAAGCAAACAAATTTAAATGGCTGGAGTGTTGGTTGTTGAGGTGTCACAGTATATGCGAAAGTCTCAACTGACCAACCGTAGAGAATGGACTGCTTTATTATGATTTTTACTATATCATTACTGTAAGTGTAATTATTGCTATTACTTTTTCAACCACTATTATTATAATCATTATTATTATTTGCCCCGAAGTTTACAGGATCCCTCAAGGGCTTCAATGCTATCTAGTAGAAAATAGATAGTCTGGAAAGGCTCTTTTATTATTATTATTATTACTACTAACTACTATTAGGCCTACTAATACTATAATAATAATATTATTATTACTACTAACTACTATTAGGCCTACTAATACTATAATAATAATAATAATAATTATTATTTTGCACATTATTATTACACATTATTATTATTATTTTTATTATTTTGATCATCATCAACATCGTTATTATGCGTGTTCTACCGAGCCCTTATTTGTTAGCGAATAGTTAAATAGCCTAACTTTTTTGTTAAAGATATCCATATATTTAACATAATTATTTGTTTATGTATAATATGCTATTTGTAAAATTTTATAACAAATGTTTTCTAAACAGTATAATTTTTTTTAGTTTTTGTGAAATTCACGCTAAATAATTATGCCTATTTCTCCGTAATCAATTGCACACCTTTAATAAGAGATACCTTAGGAAATATATAAGCTAAATGGAGCTTGGGACATTTTGGAACAGCCGTAACCCCACAAATCAGGGTAGATATTGAATCGTCACTGTTTTTCTGGATGACTTAAAGCTTAATGCAATAACGATACACGAACTGCCTTCCTACTTAGGCACCAATTAATCAGTCAGTTACTACTCATCGCCAATTTCATTTTCATCCAGCCTTCTGTGTTCATGCACGGAATATATTGAAGGCTTAACCGCTTTGTTCACAAAATCATGTCTGCAGTTTCATTCAACCAACGGCCAGAAGTTATTAATAGAGTATAAACGACTTGACGACTTCAGATGTTTTCTCTGATCTCCTTCTTATCTGACGCTTTTTCTTGTATAAGACGGGCTCAGGAGCATCCATCTGGGTCGACGTCCCAGAGTCATATCCTTCTGAATGTCCTTGAAGATCGCCCTGTAGTCCCTCAAGCACACATTGCATCTTCGAGATATGGGTGAAGGTCCAGCTGCACTCTGCCTCCCGAAGTCGTAGTGGGATTGAGGTGCAATGTCTTCCATTGAGCAGAGAGCGCATCCCCTGCTACCGTGCAGGGACCAGGGTGTGATTCTCTGAAATTCCCTTTCCGATTCGTGTCTACATGGAATGCGTTCCCTTCCATTCTTCCTACGACTCCATTTCGTCCCATCATACGTGGCGCGTTCCCTTCCATTATTCCTTCGGTTCCAGTTCTTTTCATCATGCCTGGCGCTTTCTGTTCCAGTTTTCCCGAAGTTCCATTCTGCTCTGCTGCCCGCAACGCCTCCGATTTCCTTCCTCGTTCCAATCCAGCTATTTCTCTCTGAGCTTGAACGTCGGTACAGTCTTGAGTGTTCCAGTGCAAGGATTCGAGACCTTGGTCTGTTACAGTACTCATCAGCTTCTCCATCGTTCCTTGTTGAAAGTTCGCTAGCCCTGACAACATCTTGGTAGCGATAAGACAATGGTGATAACAGCTGCGAGTGATGTGCGTTGGGGACATTCGACTGCGGACGATAACTATTCCAGGCTGTCTCTGTTAAGTGATAACTCTCTTCAATGGAAGAACGTGGTTGATCAGTCTGCAGGAAGTCATAAGCTTCCATCCGATGGTTCTCAAACTCCATATCCGTTGAACGATCAAATTCGGACTCACCATAGAGTGGCTGATGTGAGTCTGGTATCGTAATTAAACGATAAGACCCATGGTCATCTGTTCTCCCTGATGTCTGTTCAAGGAGTGGCACTCCAGCAGAACTGAACCCTGTTGAATACGAGGTCACCTCCCTTATCCCTTCGAGCCCCGATTCACTCGGTTGTCTCTCCATCAGTTCGAGCAGCTGCTGATCGGTGTTGTAAAGACCAAGGTAGAGATGGTCTTCGATGAGATCCGTCCACTCCTGCGAGGGGTACTGGAGCCGACGCAGAAGGGTCGAGTAGATGCGGCGTCGTTCGTCGAGCAACGGATCCAGAGAAGTGTCCATCGAAGCATTGGGAGTTTCGGTTGTACGTCCTGATTCACTCGGCCCTCTACTGTCCTGATTGGTTTCTGCATTGGCTTCCAGCTCTGAGGAAACTGTATTGAAGTGTTTGTGATGAAGGTCATGATGATGCCATGATGCGGCTGGATGGATAGACATTTCATCAAACAGATCAGCAGTATCTGGGCATAAGTCTTCTGGTGTCTCCGCGGTGTCGGAGTAACAACAATCACCAAGACAGTCGTTTGCTACAAAATCATCGCCGATTGTGACGTCACCTATGACAGAGTCTTCTACAATTGCATCAAGTTTGAATGTTTGGTCGGTTTGGTGCAATCTAGAGATGACGTCACTATCTAAGCTGACGTCATCAGTATATTCTGCATCATCCTTAACAGTGAAGCTATCGCTAACGACTGAATTTCCTTTAGCGATGATGTCACCGGCGATATCGTCTTCAATTATGACGTCATCAACCACATCATCACCTTTCTCTGAGATGACGTCGTCGACGACGTCATAGTCCTTTGATATGCCTCGATTGTCATCAATAATTTCTTCGACATTCTGAACATTCTGGACCAGATTGTTGTCCTGGTCGGAGCTAGTCTCGAAACATCGTTGCCTCTGCTCCACGCTGCAACGTAAATCAAAGTCTTCGACATCCAGAAGTTTCGAAGGACTTGACCGTAATATGTCAGGATGTGGTCCAGTCAACTCCTGAGAATCTCGAGAGTTCGTCTCCTCGTCAACTCTACTGCTTCCGACACGAACGTCTATGGAATCGCAGTCGGCAATTACATCGTCTACACCTTCGTATGGCTGTTCGGTGAATTCTGAAAACTCTCGAGATAAACTGCTCGTACTACTAAGACCTGGTGCCTTCTTCGAAAGCAAAGAACAGGAAGCATCAATGTCATCCAACGCTTGGAGTTCCTCTGCCTGCTGCTGCCCGAAGTGAAAAGAGCAGGAATCGTCGAAATCACCCAACTGTTGGGTTCTGCTGGACTGCTGACTAAAATGCGAACTTTGTAGGTCGAAATGAGAGTAACAGTGTGGAATAGTTTCCTCTGATCCTAGGCCAGTCGTTTTGAAGTTCGGAAACGATTTCTCCGACAATGGAGTAGTTTCCTCTGATCCTAGAGTAGTTGTCTTGAAGTTCGAAAGCGATTTATCCGACAATGGAGTAGTTTCCTCTGATCCTAGAGTAGTTGTCTTGAAGTTCGGAAGCGATTTATCCGACAATGGAGTAGTTTCCTCTGACCCTAGGGCAGTCGTCTTGGACTTCGGAAGCGATTTATCGGACAATGGAGTAGTTTCCTCTGATCCTAGAGAAGTCGTCTTGGAGATCGGAAACGATTTCTCCGACAATGGAGTAGTTTCCTCTGATCCTAGGGTAGTCGTCTTGGAGTTCGGAAGCGATTTATCCGACAATGGAGTAGTTTCCTCAGATCCTAAGGAAGTCGTCTTGAAGTTCGGAAGCGATTTCTCCGACAATGGAGTAGTTTCCTCCGATCCTAAGGAAGTCGTCTTGAAGTTCGGAAGCGATATCTCCGACAATGGAGTAGTTTCCTCAGATCCTAAGGAAGTCGAGTTGGAGTTCAGAAACGTTTTCTCCGACAATGGAGTAGTTTCCTCTGATCCTAGGGAAGTCGTCTTGGAGTTCGGAAACGTTTTCTCCGACAATGGAGTAGTTTCCTCTGATCCTGGGGTAGTCGCCGTGGAGTTCGGAAACGATTTCTCCGACAATGGAATAGTTTCCTCTGACTCTTGGGCAGTTGATTTGTAGTTCGGAAGCGATTTCTCCGACAATGGAATAGTTTTCTCTGATACTAGGGTAGTCGTCTTGAAGTTCGAAAGCAATTTCTCCGACAATGGAGTAGTTTCCTCTGATCCTAGGCCAGTCGTCTTGGAGTCCGGAAGCGATTTCTCCGACAATGGAGTAGTTTCCTCTGATCCTAGGGTAGCCGTCTTGAAGTTCGGAAGCGATTTCTCCGACAATGGAGTAGTTTCCTCCGATCCTAAGGAAGTCGTCTTGAAGTTCGGAAGCGATTGCTCCATTAATAGAGTAGTTTCCTCTGATCCTAGGGGAGTCGTCTCGAAGTTCGGAAGCGATTGCTCCACTAAAGGAGTGGTTTCCTCAGATCCTAGGGTAGTCGTCTCGAAGTTCGGAAGCGATATCTCCGACAATGGAGTAGTTTCCTCCGATCCTAAGGAAGTCGTCTTGAAGTTCGGAAGCGATTTCTCCGACAATGGAGTAGTTTCCTCTGATCCTAGGGTAGTCGTCTCGAAGTTCGGAAGCGATATCTCCGACAATGGAGTAGTTTCCTCTGATCCTTGGGTAGTCGTCTTGAAGTTCGGAAGCGATTTCTCCGACAATGGAGTAGTTTCCTCCGATCCTAAGGAAGTCGTCTTGAAGTTCGGAAGCGATTGCTCCATTAATAGAGTAGTCTCCTCTGATCCTAGGGGAGTCGTCTCGAAGTTCGAAAGCGATTGCTCCACTAAAGGAGTAGCTTCCTCAGATCCTAGGGTAGTCGTCTTGAAGTTCGGAAGCGATACCTCCGACAATGGAGTAGTTTCCTCTGATCCTAGGGTAGTCGTCTCGAAGTTCGGAAGCGATATCTCCGACAATGGAGTAGTTTCCTCTGATCCTAGGGTAGTCGTCTCGAAGTTCGGAAGCGATTGCTCCACTAATGGAGTAGTTTCCTCAGATCCTAGGGTAGTCGTCTTGAAGTTCGGAAGCGATATCTCCGACAATGGAGTAGTTTCCTCTGATCCTAGGGTAGTCGTCTCGAAGTTCGGAAGCGATATCTCCGACAATGGAGTAGTTTCCTCAGATCGTAGGGTAGTCGTCTCGAAGTTCGGAAGCGATATCTCCGACAATGGAGTAGTTTCCTCTGATCCTAGGGTAGTCGTCTCGAAGTTCGGAAGCGATTGCTCCACTAATGGAGTAGTTTCCTCAGATCCTAGGGTAGTCGTCTCGAAATTCGGAAGCGATTGCTCCACTAATGGAGTAGTTTTCCCTGATCCCAGGGTAGTCGTCTCGAAGTTCGGAACCGATTTATCCGACAATGGTATAGTTTCCTCAGATCCTAGGGTAGCCGTCTTGAAGTTCGGAAGCGATTGTTCCACTAATGGAGTAGTTTCTTCTGATCCAAGGGTAATCGTCTCGAAGTTCGCAAGCGATTGCTCCACTAATGGAGTAGTTTCCTCAGATCCTAGGGTAGTCGTCTCGAAGTTCGGAAGCGATATCTCCGACAATGGAGTAGTTTCCTCTGATCCTAGGGTAGTCGTCTCGAAGTTCGGAAGCGATATCTCCGACAATGGAGTAGTTTCCTCTGATCCTAGGGTAGTCGTCTCGAAGTTCGGAAGCGATTGCTCCACTAATGGATTAGTTTTCTCTGATCCCAGGGTAGTCGTCTCGAAGTTCGGAACCGATTTATCCGACAATGGTATAGTTTCCTCAGATCCTATGGTAGCCGTCTTGAAGTTCGGAAGCGATTGCTGCACTAATGGAGTAGTTACCTCAGATCCTAAAGTAGTCGTCTCGAAGTTCGGAAGCGATTGCTCCACTAATGGAGTAGTTTCCTCTGATCCTAGGGTAGTGGTCTCGAAGTTCGGAAGCGATTTCTCCGACAATGAAGTGGTTTCCTCTGATCCTAGGGTAGTCGTCTCGAAGTTCGGAAGCGATTGCTCCACTAATGGAGTAGTTTCCTCTGATTCTAGGGTAGTCGTCTTGGAGTTCGGAACCGATTTCTCCGACAATGGTATAGTTTCCTCAGATCCTAGGGTAGTCGTCTTGATGTTCGGAAGCGATTTCTCGGACAATGGTATAGTTTCCACAGTTCTTAGGGTAGTCGTCTCGAAGTTCGGAAGGGATTTCTCCACTAAAGGAGTAGTTTCCTCTGATCCTAGGCCAGTCGTCCTGGAGCTCCGAACCGATTTATCCGACAATGGAATAGTTCCATCAGATCCTAGGGTAGTCGTCTTGATGTTCGGAAGCGATTTCTCGGACAATGGTATAGTTTCCTCAGTTCTTAGGGTAGTCGTCTTGACGTTCGTAAGAGATTTCTCCGACAATGGAGTAGTTTCCTCTGATCCTAGGGTAGTCGTCTCGAAGTTCGGAAGCGATTGCTCCACTAAAGGAGTAGTTTCCTCAGATCCTAGGGTAGTCGTCTTGAAGTTCGAAAGCGATTTCTCCGACAGTGGTATAGTTTCCTCTGATCCTAGGCCAGTCGTTTTGAAGTTCGGAAACGATTTCTCCGACAATGGAGTAGTTTCCTCTGATCCTAGAGTAGTTGTCTTGAAGTTCGAAAGCGATTTATCCGACAATGGAGTAGTTTCCTCTGATCCTAGAGTAGTTGTCTTGAAGTTCGGAAGCGATTTATCCGACAATGGAGTAGTTTCCTCTGACCCTAGGGCAGTCGTCTTGGACTTCGGAAGCGATTTATCGGACAATGGAGTAGTTTCCTCTGATCCTAGAGAAGTCGTCTTGGAGATCGGAAACGATTTCTCCGACAATGGAGTAGTTTCCTCTGATCCTAGGGTAGTCGTCTTGGAGTTCGGAAGCGATTTATCCGACAATGGAGTAGTTTCCTCAGATCCTAAGGAAGTCGTCTTGAAGTTCGGAAGCGATTTCTCCGACAATGGAGTAGTTTCCTCCGATCCTAAGGAAGTCGTCTTGAAGTTCGGAAGCGATATCTCCGACAATGGAGTAGTTTCCTCAGATCCTAAGGAAGTCGAGTTGGAGTTCAGAAACGTTTTCTCCGACAATGGAGTAGTTTCCTCTGATCCTAGGGAAGTCGTCTTGGAGTTCGGAAACGTTTTCTCCGACAATGGAGTAGTTTCCTCTGATCCTGGGGTAGTCGCCGTGGAGTTCGGAAACGATTTCTCCGACAATGGAATAGTTTCCTCTGACTCTTGGGCAGTTGATTTGTAGTTCGGAAGCGATTTCTCCGACAATGGAATAGTTTTCTCTGATACTAGGGTAGTCGTCTTGAAGTTCGAAAGCAATTTCTCCGACAATGGAGTAGTTTCCTCTGATCCTAGGCCAGTCGTCTTGGAGTCCGGAAGCGATTTCTCCGACAATGGAGTAGTTTCCTCTGATCCTAGGGTAGCCGTCTTGAAGTTCGGAAGCGATTTCTCCGACAATGGAGTAGTTTCCTCCGATCCTAAGGAAGTCGTCTTGAAGTTCGGAAGCGATTGCTCCATTAATAGAGTAGTTTCCTCTGATCCTAGGGGAGTCGTCTCGAAGTTCGGAAGCGATTGCTCCACTAAAGGAGTGGTTTCCTCAGATCCTAGGGTAGTCGTCTCGAAGTTCGGAAGCGATATCTCCGACAATGGAGTAGTTTCCTCCGATCCTAAGGAAGTCGTCTTGAAGTTCGGAAGCGATTTCTCCGACAATGGAGTAGTTTCCTCTGATCCTAGGGTAGTCGTCTCGAAGTTCGGAAGCGATATCTCCGACAATGGAGTAGTTTCCTCTGATCCTTGGGTAGTCGTCTTGAAGTTCGGAAGCGATTTCTCCGACAATGGAGTAGTTTCCTCCGATCCTAAGGAAGTCGTCTTGAAGTTCGGAAGCGATTGCTCCATTAATAGAGTAGTCTCCTCTGATCCTAGGGGAGTCGTCTCGAAGTTCGAAAGCGATTGCTCCACTAAAGGAGTAGCTTCCTCAGATCCTAGGGTAGTCGTCTTGAAGTTCGGAAGCGATACCTCCGACAATGGAGTAGTTTCCTCTGATCCTAGGGTAGTCGTCTCGAAGTTCGGAAGCGATATCTCCGACAATGGAGTAGTTTCCTCTGATCCTAGGGTAGTCGTCTCGAAGTTCGGAAGCGATTGCTCCACTAATGGAGTAGTTTCCTCAGATCCTAGGGTAGTCGTCTTGAAGTTCGGAAGCGATATCTCCGACAATGGAGTAGTTTCCTCTGATCCTAGGGTAGTCGTCTCGAAGTTCGGAAGCGATATCTCCGACAATGGAGTAGTTTCCTCAGATCGTAGGGTAGTCGTCTCGAAGTTCGGAAGCGATATCTCCGACAATGGAGTAGTTTCCTCTGATCCTAGGGTAGTCGTCTCGAAGTTCGGAAGCGATTGCTCCACTAATGGAGTAGTTTCCTCAGATCCTAGGGTAGTCGTCTCGAAATTCGGAAGCGATTGCTCCACTAATGGAGTAGTTTTCCCTGATCCCAGGGTAGTCGTCTCGAAGTTCGGAACCGATTTATCCGACAATGGTATAGTTTCCTCAGATCCTAGGGTAGCCGTCTTGAAGTTCGGAAGCGATTGTTCCACTAATGGAGTAGTTTCTTCTGATCCAAGGGTAATCGTCTCGAAGTTCGCAAGCGATTGCTCCACTAATGGAGTAGTTTCCTCAGATCCTAGGGTAGTCGTCTCGAAGTTCGGAAGCGATATCTCCGACAATGGAGTAGTTTCCTCTGATCCTAGGGTAGTCGTCTCGAAGTTCGGAAGCGATATCTCCGACAATGGAGTAGTTTCCTCTGATCCTAGGGTAGTCGTCTCGAAGTTCGGAAGCGATTGCTCCACTAATGGATTAGTTTTCTCTGATCCCAGGGTAGTCGTCTCGAAGTTCGGAACCGATTTATCCGACAATGGTATAGTTTCCTCAGATCCTATGGTAGCCGTCTTGAAGTTCGGAAGCGATTGCTGCACTAATGGAGTAGTTACCTCAGATCCTAAAGTAGTCGTCTCGAAGTTCGGAAGCGATTGCTCCACTAATGGAGTAGTTTCCTCTGATCCTAGGGTAGTGGTCTCGAAGTTCGGAAGCGATTTCTCCGACAATGAAGTGGTTTCCTCTGATCCTAGGGTAGTCGTCTCGAAGTTCGGAAGCGATTGCTCCACTAATGGAGTAGTTTCCTCTGATTCTAGGGTAGTCGTCTTGGAGTTCGGAACCGATTTCTCCGACAATGGTATAGTTTCCTCAGATCCTAGGGTAGTCGTCTTGATGTTCGGAAGCGATTTCTCGGACAATGGTATAGTTTCCACAGTTCTTAGGGTAGTCGTCTCGAAGTTCGGAAGGGATTTCTCCACTAAAGGAGTAGTTTCCTCTGATCCTAGGCCAGTCGTCCTGGAGCTCCGAACCGATTTATCCGACAATGGAATAGTTCCATCAGATCCTAGGGTAGTCGTCTTGATGTTCGGAAGCGATTTCTCGGACAATGGTATAGTTTCCTCAGTTCTTAGGGTAGTCGTCTTGACGTTCGTAAGAGATTTCTCCGACAATGGAGTAGTTTCCTCTGATCCTAGGGTAGTCGTCTCGAAGTTCGGAAGCGATTGCTCCACTAAAGGAGTAGTTTCCTCAGATCCTAGGGTAGTCGTCTTGAAGTTCGAAAGCGATTTCTCCGACAGTGGTATAGTTTCCTCTGATCCTAGTGTAGTCGTCTTGACGTTCGTAAGAGATTTCTCCGACAATGGAGTAGTTTCCTCTGATCCTAGAATAGTCGTCTCGAAGTTCGGAAGCGATTGCTCCACTAAAGGAGTAGTTTCCTCAGATCCTAGGGTAGTCGTCTTGACGTTCGGAAGAGATTTCTCTAACAATGGAGTAGTTTCCTCTGATCCTAGGGTAGTCGTCTTGACGTTCGGAAGAGATTTCTCTGACAATGGAATAGTTTCCTCAGATCCTAGGGTAGTCGTCTTGAAGTTCGGAAGCGATTTCTCCACTAATGGAGTAGTTTCTTCTGATGCAAGGGTAATCGTCTCGAAGTTCGGATGCGATTTCTCCACTAATGGAGTAGTTTCCTCTGATCCTAGGGTAGTCGTCTGGAAGTTCGGTAGTGAATTACCCGACAATGGAGTAGTTTCCTCTGATACTAGGATAGTCGTCTTGACGTTCGGAAGAGATTTCTCCGACAATGGAGTAGTGTCCTCTGATCCTAGGGTAGTCGTCTCGAAGTTCGGAAGCGATTGCTCCACTAATGGAGTGGTTTCCTCTGATCCAAGGGTAGTCGTCTTGAAGTTCGAAAGCGATTTCTCCGACAATGGTATAGTTTCCTCTGATCCTAGTGTAGTCGTCTTGACGTTCGTAAGAGATTTCTCCGACAATGGTATAGTTTCCTCTGATCCTAGTGTAGTCGTCTTGACGTTCGGAAGAGATTTCTCTGACAATGGAGTAGTTTCCTCTGATCCTAGGGTAGTCGTCTTGACGTTCGGAAGAGATTTCTCGGACAATGGAATAGTTTCCTCAGATCCTAGGGTAGTCGTCTTGAAGTTCGGATGCGATTTCTCCACTAATGGAGTAGTTTCTTCTGATCCAAGGGTAATCGTCTCGTAGTTCGGATGCGATTGCTCCACTAATGGAGTAGTTTTCTCTGATCCTAGGGTAGTCGTCTGGAAGTTCGGTAGTGAATTATCCGACAATTGAGTAGTTTCCTCTGATCCTAGGGTAGTCGTCTCGAAGTTCGGAAGCGATTTCTTCGACAATGGTAGAGTTTCCTCTGATCCTAGTGTAGTCGTCTTGACGTTCGTAAGAGATTTCTCCGACAATGGAGTAGTTTTCTCTGATCCTGGGGTAGTCGTCTCGAAGTTCGGAAGCGATTTATCGGACAATGGAATAGTTTCCTCTGATCCTAGGGTAGTCGTCTTGACGTTCGGAAGAGATTTCTCCGACAATGGAATAGTTCCCTCTGATCGTAGGGTAGTCGTCTTGACGTTCGGAAGAGATTTCTCCAACAATGGAGTAGTTTTCTCTGATCCTGGGGTAGTCGTCTCGAAGTTCAGAAGCGATTTATCGGACAATGGAATAGTTTCTTCTGATCCTAGGGTAGTCGTCTTGACGTTCGGAAGAGATTTCTCCGACAATGGTATAGTTTCCTCAGATCCTAGGGTAGTCGTCTCGAAGTTCGGAAGCGATTGCTCCACTAATGGAGTGGTTTCCTCTGATCCTAGGGTAGTCGTCTGGAAGTTCGGAAGCGATATCTCCGACAATGGAGTAGTTTCCTCTGATACTAGGATAGTCGTCTTGACGTTCGGAAGAGATTTCTCCGACAATGGAGTAGTGTCCTCTGATCCTAGGGTAGTCGTCTCGAAGTTCGGAAGCGATTGCTCCACTAATGGAGTGGTTTCCTCTGATCCAAGGGTAGTCGTCTTGAAGTTCGAAAGCGATTTCTCCGACAATGGTATAGTTTCCTCTGATCCTAGTGTAGTCGTCTTGACGTTCGTAAGAGATTTCTCCGACAATGGTATAGTTTCCTCTGATCCTAGTGTAGTCGTCTTGACGTTCGGAAGAGATTTCTCTGACAATGGAGTAGTTTCCTCTGATCCTAGGGTAGTCGTCTTGACGTTCGGAAGAGATTTCTCGGACAATGGAATAGTTTCCTCAGATCCTAGGGTAGTCGTCTTGAAGTTCGGATGCGATTTCTCCACTAATGGAGTAGTTTCTTCTGATCCAAGGGTAATCGTCTCGTAGTTCGGATGCGATTGCTCCACTAATGGAGTAGTTTTCTCTGATCCTAGGGTAGTCGTCTGGAAGTTCGGTAGTGAATTATCCGACAATTGAGTAGTTTCCTCTGATCCTAGGGTAGTCGTCTCGAAGTTCGGAAGCGATTTCTTCGACAATGGTAGAGTTTCCTCTGATCCTAGTGTAGTCGTCTTGACGTTCGTAAGAGATTTCTCCGACAATGGAGTAGTTTTCTCTGATCCTGGGGTAGTCGTCTCGAAGTTCGGAAGCGATTTATCGGACAATGGAATAGTTTCCTCTGATCCTAGGGTAGTCGTCTTGACGTTCGGAAGAGATTTCTCCGACAATGGAATAGTTCCCTCTGATCGTAGGGTAGTCGTCTTGACGTTCGGAAGAGATTTCTCCAACAATGGAGTAGTTTTCTCTGATCCTGGGGTAGTCGTCTCGAAGTTCAGAAGCGATTTATCGGACAATGGAATAGTTTCTTCTGATCCTAGGGTAGTCGTCTTGACGTTCGGAAGAGATTTCTCCGACAATGGTATAGTTTCCTCAGATCCTAGGGTAGTCGTCTCGAAGTTCGGAAGCGATTGCTCCACTAATGGAGTGGTTTCCTCTGATCCTAGGGTAGTCGTCTGGAAGTTCGGAAGCGATATCTCCGACAATGGAGTAGTTTCCTCTGATCCTAGGGTAGTCGTCTCGAAGTTCGGAAGAGATACCTCCGACAATGGAGTAGTTTCCTCTGATCCTAGTGTAGTCGTCTTGACGTTCGTAAGAGATTTCTCCGACAATGGTATAGTTTCTTCTGTTCCTAGGGTAGTCGTCTCGAAGTTCGGAAGCGATTGCTCCACTAAAGGAGTAGTTTCCTCAGATCCTAGGGTAGTCGTCTTGACGTTCGGAAGAGATTTCTCCGACAATGGAGTAGTTTCCTCTGATCCTAGGGTAGTCGTCTCGAAGTTCGGAAGCGATTTCTTCGACAATGGTATAGTTTCCTCTGATCCTAGTGTAGTCGTCTTGACGTTCGTAAGAGATTTCTCCGACAATGGTATAGTTTCTTCTGTTCCTAGGGTAGTCGTCTTGAAGTTCGGAAGCGATTTCTCTAACAATGGAATAGTTTCCTCTGATCCTAGGGTAGTCGTCTTGACGTTCGGAAGAGATTTCTCCGACAATGGAGTAGTTTCCTCTGATCCTAGTGTTGTCGTCTCGAATTTCGGAAGCGATTTATCGGACAATGGAGTGGTTTCCTCTGATCCAAGGGTAATCGTCTTGGAGTTCGGAACCGATTTATCCGACAATGGTATAGTTTCCTCATATCCTAGGGTAGTCGTCTCGAAGTTCGGAAGCGATTGCTCTCTTAATGGAGTGGTTTCCTCTGATCCCGGGATAGTCGTCTTGGAGTTCATAGGCGATTTCTCCGACAATGGAGTAGTTTCTTCTGATCCTAGGGTAGTTGTCTCGAGGTTCGGAAGCGATTTCTCCGAAAATGAAGTGGTTTCCTCTGATCCTAGGGTAGTCGTCTTGAAGTTCGTAAGAGATTTCTCCGACAATGGAGTGGTTTCCTCTGATCCTAAGGTAGTCGTCTTGGAGTTCGGAACCGATTTCTCCGACAATGGTATGGTTTTCTCAGATCCTAGGGTAGTCGTATCGAAGTTCGGAAGCGATTGCTCCACCAATGGAGTAGTTTCCTCTGATCCTAGGGTAGTCGTCCCGAAGTTCGGAAGCGCTTTCTCCGACAATGGAGTAGTTTCCTGGGACTCCGGAAATGATTCATTGGAGTTCGGGTCGTCGTGATGGTTGGCTCGTCGGTCGGTTGGTTCGTTCAGAGTCAGTGTAGAGCATCTCTCACCTGTTTCATACAACAACAAGTCTTCTCGATTGGAGGTGCGTTCGATGTCCGCATATGATTGAGTCGAAATATCAGTCGGAAAATCGTTTTCGAAATTGCCTCGATTCTTTGCGAAAGAAGACCCGGTATGCAAGGAAACTGAATCATTATCTTGATATGCTTCAACAAAGTCTTTGTTGATTGTCGCGATTCCTTGCAGTTGTTGCGCTATATTCGAGCTTTCTAGTACATTCTGTGACCTTTTCTCATCCGTGCTGTGAGCGTCTCCCACATCCGATCCTAAGGTCAAGTCATCGTTACGGACTTCTATCTTAACAGAGTAGTTTTCAAGTGTACTACTCGCTTTGTTCTCTAGACAGCCCGCGTCATATCTCAGATTCGGTTGTTGTGAAAAACCATCAGGCATTATCAAATCATTTGTCGGTTGATTGACGCTATCTGATCTCTTCACAGAATTCTTCGTAGATAAGGTGAACTTTTTGTTCAGTTCTTCAGATTCTTCTGGTTGAGAGGTCTGTCCAGCTGTTTCAGAGATATTTCTGAATCTCTTGTCCAGCTCAGAAGCATCCCCTCGCGCAAGTATTTGAGGTGGTTCTTCAATTTTCATTGGAATTCCTGGTAATATCTCTGCTTGTTTGACTGCTCCAGATTCTTGTAAAGAATATTCTGGAATTTCGTAGAGATTATCGTTAATGGCGCACTTATCTCTCAAAGTCACAGCTACCTGAGAATGATCAGCATTCAGAAGATCAGTGACATCTGGTCCAGTGCCGATATGCGCTGGCTCTTCAACCACAATAAGGAGTTCAGTCGGATCTTTGGATGTTTCGAACATCTCTTTGTCTAATCCAAGAGTCTCTGGTCTTCCTTGCTCAATGTAAAGTTTATCGACCTCTTTTGCAGATTCACTTTCCCATGCTTCTGAACGTTTATGCGCTTCGGATGTCTTCAGTGCCTCGGAAGCATTCAAGCAAACATTGGCTGGAGCTTCCGTTTCAAAGCAGGATGGGTTCTTTTTCTCTTCGTCAGCCTGCCATGCATTCTCATCAGCAGCTTGACCTCCATCGCATGTTTCTTGAATATTACTAGAACTCTTGAGATCAGTGCTTGCTGAAGTCGATTCCTTGTCCATTTTGACCAGTAGCTCTGCTGTAAATGCTTTGGAATTCGTGTCGACAACCACGTGTGTTCCTTCCTTGTCATTCACAAGAGTTTCAACTGGCATGGAGGTTGTCTGGAGCAATGCAAGAGTAATCTCATCAACGTCTTTCATTGACTTTGTTATTTCGGAAGTCAAAGATCTGGAATCATCTCCGGGCCCTTCTACTACTTTCTCGTCCAGTGAAGATGACGTTTCCGCATCGGAACCGGGTATCAGTGCTTCTCTGACAAACGCCATCGTCGTCTGTATGAGTAACTTGGCGTCGTTCTTCACTTCATCCGGGTCCTGGTCCACCTGGTGAGATTTGCTGGGCGTCCTATCGTCAGGGGTATTCCGGGCTCCTCCAGCGCAGCTTTTGCTTGCTCCTTGACTCTCATTGGCTTTAGCTCCCAGACGCATCGCGACGAATATATCCTCCAGAGATCTGGAAGTCTGTGATGAGGCGTCCTTCTTGGGAATTGCGAATATAATGTCTCCGGCCGTGTCCCTGTACTTGACGTTATAAGACGGTTTGGTTCCACTTTCAGATGACGTTTCATCGAGGGAAGTCATTCCAGTGGACGGTGGTAGATGCTTGCTTAGATGGTGTATTTCAAGGTCCACGTTTGCGTCTCCGGTTGACGACGAAGTTTCATTTCCACTCCAGCTGTGATCTAATCCAGGTTCATTTGGGAAAGAAACTAACCTAGGACTGTGACTATCAGTTCTCCGTGTGTTGGAAGCATCGCCCCCCGTTTGGATAATATCCTGCTCTTCTGTATGATTTTCTTCTTCTCGTTTTCCACCTTCACCTCCAACTCCAGCAGTTGTAATCTTCTCTGCATCCTTTTGAAAATGTTCTTGATTATCGCTACGCAAATCAGAAGCAGATGGACGGAAGAAATCGCAAGGAAATTCCTCAACGCGTGAGTTCCTGGCATCTTCTTCAAGTCTTTCTGATGTGCCACCTTTCGTTTCGATTTCGAAACTTTTAGAACAGGAAATGTTCTGATCATGACTAAAGTTTTCCGAAGTTGATTTGTCATCAGTGGAAATTCTTAGGGTGGGTTGAAGTGATGAGTTGAGAGCAGATGATGCTGAATCTTCAATGCTAGTCGTTGAAAGGTCCTTGGTGATCCTGTCTGAGTCGTAACAATATTCAGTCTCTTTAAATCTATGCGAGGAATCATTTTGTTCTTCTGCGACTTTTATGCTAGGGATTTTGCCAGTTTGTTCATTAGTATTTACATGCACTTCCGTTGACACAGACATAGATTTGTGACGCCTCTCAGCCGCATTCAATCCAATAACGTTTGGGATGTAGTCAACATGCTTTCTATTGCCTTTTGAGTCACTGACAGAGTCGTTTTGTTCTCTAATTGCCTCTGAGTCAGAAATGGGATCATTTTGTTCAGGGGTGTCCTTAAAATCAGATGCTGAGTCATTTTTCTTTGCAGTTTCTTTAAAATCAGATGTTGAGTCATTTTTCTTTGCAGTTTCTTTAAAATCAGATGTTGAGTCATTTTCATTTGCAGTTTCTTTAAAATCAGATGTTGAGTCATTTTTCTTTGCAGTTTCTTTAAAATCAGATGTTGAGTCATTTTTCTTTGCAGTTTCTTTAAAATCAGATGTTGAGTCATTTTCATTTCCAGTTTCTTTAAAATCAGATGTTGAGTCATTTTTATTTGCAGTTTCTTTAAAATCAGATGTTGAGTCATTTTCCTTTGCAATTTCACTAAAATCAGATATTGGGTCATTTTCCTTTGCAATATCCTTAGAATCAGACACTGAGTCATTTTGCATAGCAGCTTCTTTAACTTCCAGGATTGAGTCACTTCGTTCGGCCCTTTCTTTTATGTAAGAGATTGAGTCATTTTGCTTTGCAACCTCATAAAAGTCAGGTTTTGAGTCATTTTGCTCAGAAGATTCCTTAACATCCGGATGTGCATAATTTTGCCCAGCTGCTTCTCTTATTTTTGTAATGAAATAATTTTGATCAGCAGTTTCTTTTACATCCAGGATTGAGTCATTTTGATCTGCAGATTCTTTTGCTTCCAGGACGGTGTCATCTTGGTTCGGTGTTTCTTTAAAGTCACGGAATGCACTGTTTTGCTCAGCGGCTTCTTTTACTTCAGGAGGTGCGTCATTTTCTCCAGATACTTCTCTTAATTTCGGAATTGATTCATTTTGATCTGCAGATTCTTTTACTTCCAGGATTGAGTCATTTGTCTTTGCTGTTTCTTTACGGTCCGGGATTGTGCAATCTTGCTCCGAAGTTTCCTTAACTTCCGGAAGTGCGTCATTTTGTCCAGATTCTTCTTTTGCTTTCGGAATTGAATCATTTTGCTCCGCAGATTCTTTTACTTTCAGGTTTGAGTCATTTGACTTTGCTGCAGTTTCTTTTCGGTCTGGAATTGTGTAATCTTGCACCGAAGTTTCTGTATCTCCCGAAAGTGCGTCATTTTGTGCATCGACTTCTTTTACTTTCGGAATTAAATCATTTTGAAATGCAGATTCTTTTACTTCCAGGATTGAGTCATTTGGCTCCGCTGTTTCTTTACGCTCCGGGATTGTGTAATCTTGCTCAGAAGTTTCTTTATCTCCCGGAAGTGCGTCATTTTGTCCAGTGGCTTCTTTTACTTTCGGGATTGAATCGTTTTGATCTCCAGATTCTTTTACTTCCGGAATTGCGACATTTTGTCCAGTGGCTTCTTTTACTTTAGGAATTGAATCGTTTTGATCTGCAGTTTCATTTACTTCCGAGATTGAATCGTTTTTCTTTTCAGACTCTTTTCCGTCAAAGAGTGAATGGTTTTGCTCTGAACATTCTTTTGATTTAAGAAAAGAGACATTTTCCTCTGCAGTTTTTGTACATTTTTTATTTGAGCCATCTTGCCCTGCTGTTTTATTCATGACAGTGATTGAGTCATTTTGGTCATCAGTTCCTTTACTGTCTGGAATTGAGTCATTTTGCCTTGCAATTTTTGTAGGGCCTGGTATTGAATTATTTTTCTTGGCTATTTCTTCAAAGCTGGGGATCCGGTCATTTTGCACTGTCATTTCTTTAAGTTCAGGTGTTGTGTCGTTTCCCTCATCTGTGTCTTTCAAATCACTTTGCGCTCCATCAAAGTTGAGATCATGTATGGATTCACTCTGTTCGTCAGAACCTCGGACTGACCCTTCATCCATTCCAATCGCTCCTGACGCTATTTCGATATCAGCTGACGTGCATTCGAAGTTCGCGAACTGTGGCTCTGTTGGGTCGAACTCCAACGGCCTGCAACCATCAGTGGGAACCGGAAAGCTGTTTGATGGCTGCAGACCTATCTGCTGCACGTTCTTCACTATTGTACCGCCACTTATCGTCGAATAACTTTCGACAATGATGCTCGTCGTACTGGGCGTTGTCATCGCCTGTGGGTTAGTGACATCCATGGAAACCACTTGCGTGTCACTGTAATGGTCAGGTGGTTTCGGAGAGACAGCAGTGTCAGGCTGTGCCTTGACCTTCAAAGCCATGGCCTGCGCCTGGTCTTCTTGGCTGAGGGCAGCTAATGAAGTCGCGACCTCTTTTCGAGCTTGTGCACTGTCTTCCACCACGTCGTTCAGTTTGTTGGTTTGACGTGTTGATTCTGGCTCAGTAGAGTTCTTAGCTGTTTCGTTTTCATCTTCATCACCAGCATCAGCAGCATCTTTTACATTGGCATGGTATCCATTTCCATAACTTCCTTCAGTCTTGTCAGCTGCAGTCGTGTCACCTCTGTGGTATTCGTCTTCTGCATCCCGTCCTTGCACTTGCGGGAAATTTCCATACCCTCCTGGGTCTTGTGTTTCAGTAATCTCCGGAGATCTTGGCAGAACCTTTCGGATTCCTTCATCGCTGTCTTCACGTGTGGACTTCGCCCCAACTACGCTGTCCTTGCTCACTCTCCGACCAGACTCTCTCCGCTGGTGTCGGGATGCTCTGAGAGCGATTTCCGGAGATTTGTAATGTACGGTGGTGAATTCTCCAGCGTCTCCCTCTCCCACCGGATCGCCTTCCCTGGCCTCGCAAGATACGGGAAGACCTTTCCCGACAAGACGCAACTCCGACATAGACAGTGACAGGGATTTCTTCAGCCTAGCATCGCGAAGATTTCCCAGTTTGGATTCAGTCGATCTTCTAGCCAGTTCAGGTCCTGGCTCCCATGCGGAATCCAGCACCTGGCAACTGTGGTAGCGCTTCAATCCAAGGTCAACCGATCCCCAATCGTTTAAATCTCCGGAAAACGGTCCGTCATCATTACTCTGCTCGTCGGAAGTCGGTTGAACCTCCTTCATTTTAGCATCCTGTATGATGACGTGATCACCAGAAGGGCTGTACTCCTGTTCCGCCGGACCAGAAGCCACGGTCGTATCACAACTTCCGGTTTCCCTAACGTGCGGACCCCCGGTCTTCCAAAGAGTTTTGTTCCCGCTTAGCAACTCTCCATCTCTTGATCTGGAAACAAGACTTGAATTAAGTCTTGAAGTTTCGCTTTCCGATCTCGACATTTCATCGGATACGATGCAGTGCAGAGGCGGTTCAGAGGTTATAGAAGAAGAAGGAATCTCGTTGGTCCTATCCTGCGGTGACTCTGTCGACATCTCTTGACTGTCCATGTCAGTTGTTCGGATTCTTACTGGCTCTGTAGTCGTTGACTAGCAGCGGGCGAAATGTGCGCAAGTCATACCAAGAAAGTTAGAACGATGTCTGCAAAATTTGACAGAACACAACATTTTCTTAACACTCGCATTCCTTTGAGTCTTTGACCGAGAGGTCCATAGCGACATCAATAATTATTGGCTGATATTTTTTAATAGAGTCGCTTTGAAAACTGCCACTCATTAGTCTTCATAAAGCATAGGGCAAGATCGTAATCGTAATCTCCAAATTTCTAAAGCGCTGCAAATTACATTGCTTACATTACATTACATTACATTACATCGCTCGTTTGAAATAAAGCATAGATTACGAAGATTTATTATTTTTTCGCGTCGTAGACGAGTTTAATGATAAACAATAGCCTAAATATAATTATGAAGTAAAGAATAGAGGGCAAAATATCGATAATAAGCAAATAAATAAGCAATAGCAATGAAGAGATACGAGATATGAAGTAAATAATAAATAATATTATATAAATCATAAGCAAGTCTTGATGAATGAATTGCATGATTATACACACAAAAACCACGTGAGTTATATTAGTCTAATATGTTAAATAAACACATTGGTTTTTTAATTATTAATAATTGGTGATCACTCACAGAACTGAGCCCCCATTGATTGCTACCCAATTATTAAGGGTCCATTGGAGGAATCATTAGTATTTTTAAGTCTAGAGACTCTAGACTAATTAACATGTAGACCACTTTGTTTTGCAAGCTTTTAAAGTCTCTCTAGAAATACGATCAATCTTCAGAGCAAACAAGTGGTTTCGCCGATGTTTCGATGGCTCGACACAAAGCAAAGTGGATCACTTGAGCTTATCGCTGAGTAACACTGAGACCAAAGAGACTTTGTGCTCTTCGCCATTGCATTCGCCACGCATAAAATATTGCACACGGACATTTCGCAGTTCATTTAGTTCCTGCGGTGTGTTTATAAGCATAATATGAAAGAAAAGTTACATACATGCATACATGAACAAATGCATGTAGGCTACACATAATATTATATGCATACAGATACGGATGTGAATATGAATATGGATTGGATATGGATGGGTGGATTGATGGATGGATAAATGGATGGATGGATGGACGGACAGATGGATTGATAGATGGAAGAATGGATAGATGGATGGATGGATGGACGGACGGATGGATGGATCGATGGATTGATGGATGGATGGATGGATGGACGGACGGATGGATCGATGGATTGATGGATGGATGGATGGATGGACGGACGGATGGATCGATGGATCGATGGATTGATGGATGGATGGATGGATGAATGGATGGATGGATGGATGGACGGACGGATGGATTGATAGATGGATGGATGGATGGACGGACAGATGGCTGGATGGCTGGATGGAGAAGCGACACTGATATATTTATACATGCATTAGTAAGTTAGTAAGAACACGTAAGTAACCTACATACTTACATGAAGCAACCCAGATGCATACAGTAAACAACTCCTTTTCAATATTATTAAATTTTATTTCTTTATACAGCTATCAACAACTTTACAATCTCTCCTTACCTGTGTTGGCCAGGAACTCCATTTGTCGAAGCTTGGTGAGCAAATAATTTATATAATAAGCCTACATCAACATAATTTCCATTTGTACGTCATTGTAGAAAACCACGCTCAGGCATGACCATGGCTCGCGAAAGGAAACTCGTTGGACAACTCGATCGTCGACGGAGCAGACTATAATTATTAATATTAACATCTGAACGGAAAGAACATTTTTAAATCTCAGCGTAGGTCCCGACGTCGCTCATATTAATTAGTTTTAAATTGTGTTGATACATGTCGTCTCAGATCGACAAGTTTAGACTCACATGCTGGACTGCCTGCACTGAAGTCAAAAGAAATGGCTAAGCCGACAGATAGAACGCTGTAAAACAGACACGGTGACACCTATACAAACGGACAACTAGTAACAGAAAGACACTGAAAAATATCGTATGCATAGCCTACATATATACAAGCATACATGCATGCATGCATACATACATGTATACATACATACATACATACATACATACATACATGCATGCATGCATGCATACATACATACATACATACATACATACATACATACATACATACATACATACATACATACATACATACATACATACATACATACATACATACATACATACATACATACATACATACATACATACATACATACATACATACATACATACATACATACATACATACATACATACATACATACATACATACATAGTCTACGTACATGCATACATACATTCATACATACATGAACACAGACAGACATCTAGAATGGATGGATCCATATTTGACCAGTGCCTATGACAACAGAGGCCGTTGCCCTGGACAGAAATTTGTTTGGCACAGGCCTATTAGGGGTGTGGCCTAACGCTGTCGTAAATTCGCTTGTCAATCTTTATTCAACAAGTTGGCTTGTAATTAATGCGCGACTGTTAAAAAATTCTGTGCTTTGTTGACAATTATCTCGGATGTTCTTGGACGGGCGTGTTCATGCATTTCGCGTTTAATAGGCCACCAGCTTTAAAGTCACATTATACATAGAGCGTCTTAAGTGTCTAGCTCATTAGTCTACTCAGTGTCTATATACGAGAAAGTGTCCATCGACTCGCACACGTGTAATGTGACCAGCCCGCCGCCAATAGATTTAAGTGTCTGCGATTTAAACAAATTCGTTGACACTATAATTAACAAACAAAGAACGAATGCTAGGAGGGAAGCATGGAGAAATGAAGCACGGAAAGAGGAAAGGAAGGAGTAAAGGAAGGTTGAAGGAGGGAAGGAAGGTAAGAAAGAAGGAAGTATGCATGAGAGGAAGAAACATGGCACAGTCTATGAATCCAGAAACAAGGAAAGAAAGTTGGAAGATTTCAAAGAATTTACAGGAGAGAGGGGAAGAGAAGGAGAGAGTTTGAGAGAAATGAAGAAGATGTGATGGAGTGACCGGAGGAGATGGGGGAAGAGGGGCATAGGTAGAGACGGAGAGAGGGTGAGTTCAAGAGTATACGGCTGACGGAGAGAGGCATATTCGTTTGCCACTTTTGTTGCGCTATATAAATGGCAATTTACATAGAAAATGTGCATAAGGTGAACCTAATGACTTTGCATCGAAGTGTTAGCAAACAAAAGCCATTTTGTAGGCAGCAAAGTCATTCCCAAAAGCGTGTTGTAGAGAAAAGGAGGAAGGAAGGAGGTGATGGAAAGTGAAACAGAGAGAGAAATCGATGGAGAGGTAGAGGTGGAGGCAGAGTTAGAGCCAGATATATACATGTATATCACATTTCATAATCTGCTAAGTAGTGGGAATCAGCTGATATATTTGGTACTTAAGCATGAATGAGAGCAGGTTCTATTCCAAGTCCTGAGAGACTGAGACAGAGATAGGCAGACAGAAGCAGAGACAAGAAGAACAGAGAGAAACTGTGACACATAATTATGAGATAAGAAGAGAGACAGAGACAGAGACAGACAGACAGCGAGAGAGATGCAGAGAAGGAGACAGAGATAGAGACAAGGACAGAGACAGAGGAGGAGAGACAAAGAAGGAGAGAGATCTACAAACAGAAGGAGATTAATAAAAATCGAGTAGTAGAGAGACAGAGGGCTGAGAAAGGAATATAATATACAGGGTGCGCCAAAAAAAGTAATCCCCTACGGTTTTTTGCCCATATCTTGGCCAAACAAATGAATTTTTAAATGAAACTTTACAGTCTTAAAGACAATTCATATTTACACATGATGGCCAGATTTCATAAAAATATTTCAAACTCAACAAAAGTTACACCACTTTTAGTGAGGCCACCTCTCGTTTTTTGACGATTCAAAAACGAAACGCAACAAAAAGTAGGTTTTTTGCCAATATCATGGCCAGAAGTAAGAATTTCGAAATGAAATTTTACAGGCTCAAAGACAATTCATATTTACACATGATAGCCAGATTTCATCAAAATATTTCAAACACAACAAAAGTTATACCACCTTTAGTGAGGCCACCCACCGTTTTTGACGATTCAAAAACGAAACGCAACAAAAAGTCACAAAAACACGATTTTATTAAGTCTCATCTCAAATAACTGTTGTCAAATGAACTTGGCAGTGCTTCACAACTTGTGTTCAATGTGCCCACCACCAGTGCCAAAACTTCTTTTGAGTCTCTTTGCAAAGTTCTTGATGGACCTGTTGATTAATATGACAGATTCCTTATTTACCAATTTTATTGTCATCTTGCTAAGTGACTTCTCAGTGACGTACAGCTAGGCTGGCACTCTGTTCCTTTTTTAAATAGTAATAATAATGATCATCTGGCAATATCAAGGCTATCTGATAACAATTATTTGAGATGAGACTAAATAAAATCGTGTTTTTACTACATTTTGTTGCGTTACGTCTTTGAATAGTCAAAAATCGGTGGGTGGCCTCCTTAAAAGTGCCATAACTTTTATTCTTTTTGAAATATTTTGCTGAAATCTGGCCACCATGTGCAGATAGGAATTGTCTTTAAGCATGTAAAATTTCATTCCGAAATTCTTACTTCCGGCCAAGATATTGGCCAGCATAATTAAATTGGTTTTTTGTAACTTTTTGTTGCGTCGCGTTTTTGAATCGTCAAAAAACGGTGGGTAGCCTCACTAAAAGTGATATAACTTTTGTTCTGCTTGAAACATTTTTTTAAAATTTGACCATTGTACGTAAATATGAATTGCCTTTGAGACTGCAAATTTTCATTTGAAAATTCGTATGTTTGGCTAAGATATGGGCTAAAAACCGTAGGGGATTACTTTTTTTTGGCGCACCCTGTATATTTAATATGTTCTTTTATATACATAAAATGTTCTTTTATATACATAAAGGCAGAAATGAAAAAATCTGGGACAGAGGCAGAGATAGAGACATAGAAAGACAGGGACAGGATGGACCGAGTGAGACGGAGTGAGAGAGAAAGAGCAAGAAACAAGGAAAGAGA
>OX457042.1:6824987-6827487 GCA_949752735.1 Lumbricus terrestris | reverse complement strand
CAGTCAGTCAGTCAATTAATCAATCAATCAATCAATCAATCAATCAGAACTTATGTAATTTCGTTCTCAGGATTGACCTTTATCGGTTTTTCCTTCAACCATCGTCTGTCTCGTTGGCTTAAAACTTAGTATAGGCCTATGTTGATTTGCTGGCATTCACCTGGTTACGCCTTGTCTCCTAAGCACAGACTCGTGCACGCACGAGTAGAGCTGCATGGAACACACACACAAGACACCTGCAGCATCTTCAATGCCAGCAGCTCATCGAATCCAATTTAGCTTATCGTTTTTGATCAGCAATAATGAGGCCTAGTCCAAGTAAGTTTTCAAATTTGTATTAAACCATTCAATTATCTCGACAATCACAACAACAAATGCATGACAAAAATATCTGACCAGTCCTCCTCTATTATATTAGTCATTTATTTATATGAACGAAATATTACCTCACTGACGGTCATGTGATAAATTATATATTCACAATAATAATCATTAAAAGCAATGGACCTACAGAAACAAGTGTTTTCCGATTCTATTTAGCTAATCATCTGCTGATCAACCAGGGCCTGGAGAGAACTTTTAGACATGGTAACTTTATTGTAACTTCACTGTAACTTAATATTAACTTATTTCATAGTGCCTTCATAAAGTTCATCTATTGGCTTTATCGATACTTCGTTTTAACTTCGCAGAAACTTCATTGTGATTTCATAGTAGCTTCATAATTATGGACCTATAAGGTACATGGTAACTTCAATGTAGCATCACAATACTGTACATGTAACTTAATACTTACTCTATGTTGACTTCAAAGTAACTTCATTTTAAATTCGTAGTAACTTCATTGTATATTCATCGTAACTTCATCGTCACTTAATTGTCACTTCATTGCAACTTTTATGTAAATTCATTGTGAAGTTACTGCAACGTCATTATAAAGTCATTATGAGTTCATTGTAACTTCATGGTAACTTCAAGACGCCAGCCATCTAAGTAATTTTCAAAGTGATGCTCGCAGTTGATCAGAATACACTCAGAGCGGGTTCCTTCGCTTCTGTGTTCCGTTCCTCGGCATTCGTCAGCTGCGTTGCTGCTGTTGTAACCACCCTGAATGCGCCCTCGATCGATTCATCGATGTCCTGCCTTAGTTCATTAGCCAGCGAGTGATCTGGGTTCAAAGCCGTTTTCGCAACTATCTGGAAAGCATCCAACGTTGAAGCTCCAACATCGGATGCTGACTCATCGCTTATTATTATCGGAAGCTTCGCTCCGTTGAGTGCCGTATCCGCAGCCATCCGGAACGTCATCAAAACGGATTCGTCCATTCCAGCATCTGGATCTCTGACTGCTGGGAGATGGTCTGGTATGATCACTGCGTTCGCAGTCGCTCTGAAGACCTCGAGAAGCGACGGATCGGGGTCAGGTCTCGTCTCTTTGGCAACTGTAGGGAGGAGATCAGCGTCGACGGCTGTGCAAGTGGCTAATCTGAAGGCGTCAAGGATCTCCTCACTGACATCAGGTGTTGAACTACCAACAGTTCCTGGTTGAACTGAATTCAAGGCAGCACCTTGTTCCAGTTCGTCTGTGGATGTCTTGGAATCGTCGGCTGACTGATGATCCAGATTGATCACTGTCTCCGTAACCACTCTGAATGCTTCTAGCATCGATCCGCTGGACTTCTGATCACTTGATTTTGTTA
Source organism: Lumbricus terrestris (assembly GCA_949752735.1). Classification (NCBI taxonomy): domain Eukaryota; kingdom Metazoa; phylum Annelida; class Clitellata; order Crassiclitellata; family Lumbricidae; genus Lumbricus; species Lumbricus terrestris. The sequence continues at coordinate 6,825,788 of OX457042.1, read as the reverse complement.
GAGGTTGGTCCACGTTGATTGCTGAGTTTGCAACCAGTCTAAAAGCGGTCATAACCGACTCGCTGACATCAGGCTTTGCTTCGGAACTTGAAGGCATCTTATCTAAGTTGATTGCGGTGTCGGCTGCGGCTCTGAAGGCACCTAGCATCGTTTCACTCAGCTCAGAGTTTGGTTTGGAAACTGTTGTTGTTTGATCGATATTCACAGCAGTGTTTGCGATCAGTTTGAAAGCGTCAGTTATCGAGTCGCTCACCTCAGACTTGGTTTCTGAAGCTCCTGTCATTCGATCCAAATTCATAGCTGTATCGGCGGCCGATCTAAAGGCTCCAAGCATTGAGTCGCTCAGCTCAGAAACTGGTTTAGAGGCTGTTGTTAATTCATCGACGTTAATAGCCGTGTTCGCAGCCAGTCTGAAAGCCTCGTACATCGTTCTGCTTATGTCGGATGTTGCTTCGTCTTCTTGAGTTCCATCACCTGCGTTGATTGCGTGCTCAGCTGTGGCCATACTTCTGAATGATCTGAACATTTGAGTCCCGATTCGCCTCGTATAACCAGCTCAGTATTTCCCTCAATATTTTGTTTCGGTGTTGTAGTTTTTCTCTTCACCTGAAAGATACAGTAGTGCTCTGCGTTGAGGAAAGCAATGGGAAGTTGCCGCTTTGAAAACTGACAGCAATCTGAAATTATCTGTCTCTAAACATCAACGCTACGAGAGATTTTTATCCTATTTTGTGAGTGTGAGTGTATGTCGTTGTCTCAGTCAGCGCAATATAACTGAACTTAATAAAGGAATAAGCTTAG
>OX457042.1:6702487-6819987 GCA_949752735.1 Lumbricus terrestris | reverse complement strand
TTCTCTCGTTTGTTTTATTATCTCCTGTTTTCATCGATGATAATAAATTATTGTCCTTTAAATTTTTCTTTTCTTCACCGTTCTTTTCTCATCTGTTCCATTCTCTTCCCATCTCTTCTCATGTCTTCTATAAAGTTATATTCTATTCTGTTCTATTTTATTCTATTCTGTTCTATTTTATTCTATTTTATTTTATTCTATTTTATTCTATTCTACTCTATTCTATTCTAATGTGTTGTATTCTATTCCGAACTATACTATGCTATTATTTTACTGTCCTACCGTGTGCATGTATACATAATTATGATCGTGCGTATCATTCAATGCACGCATGTTTGCATGTATGTATAGCAATACGTATTTTTGCACAGGACATACACCGTCCATACTGACAGTGGACAGTCCGGACTATATCCTATTCACCGGACACCTAGCAGTTAACTACACGCTCGGAGACGCGGTATCCTCGGATGACGTCCAAGTTCAACTCATCAACCACGTGGACGGCATCCAGATGGCCGTGCTCCCGCTGCCATCGAACTCTTCCGAGGGCCAGTTGTTAGTCGCCTGCGGAGCAGTCAGTTCAACCGGAAGGATGTTCTTCGCTCTGTCCCTCAAGAACTCCGATGTCGTCGTTGCCGTGTCTGAGATACTTGACGCAAGATGGCCGACTGTGACAGTCCGAACGAGCACCGGAGGACATTCGTTCACTGCTCTGACGGAAAACATAGCCATCGACGTCATCATCGACGAGTGGGATCGATTGAGCTGCCCGCGGAACGACTCCGTTACCGAGTACTCGATCTCGCTCGACTACTACGGATCGAGCGATTGGAGAAGTTCCCCGGACGCTCCTGGTCCACGCTCAACGCATAGAATCAACATCGCGAAGCTCTTCGACCGGAAGCAGCACTCGTTCTCCTTTCACTGCCGTTTCGTTGATCAGGCCGGTGACTACCTCGTCGTTCTTCGATCTCCCAAGTCCTTGACGATCGCTGCAAGTGAGTATCTCGATGTTCACTGGAACTCCGAGTCCTACGAGCTGCGCTCTACCTCGGTTGCCATCTTCACGTGTACCGATGACGTCATCGTTAGCTTCACCCGACCCAGATGCGCAGCCAATGACGACAAGGTTCGGCTGTACAGACAGTTGCGTCAGGAAAACGTCACGCTTGCCTCCACGTCGACTCTTGTGAGTATTCGCACGCACGAGAAATTATACGAACGCCTCTCGCATTCTATTTAACTCTAACCCATTCTAGTCTTGTTCTATTTAACTCTAATCAAGTCTAGTCTTGTTCAGTTGAGTCTTTTTCATTCTATGGCATTTACAGGACTGAACTGAGACTCATTTATCCATCGGAAAACTTAGTTAAATGCTCCTCAGTTTTTATCTATAATCCAGGTGAGAAGAGAGAGAGAGAGAGAGAGAGAGAGAGGGAGATAGAGAGACAGACAGACAGAAAGACAGACAGACAGACAATAAGAGACAGAGACAGGGAGACAGAGAGACAGAGAGACAGAGAGACAGAATAGCCTAGACTAGAACAAACTGGATTATAATAGCCTAGAATACAATATATTATAATATACTGGAATTGAATAGACTAAAATAGACTAGAATGGAATAGACTAGAATTGAATCGTCTAGAATAGAAAGGGATAGACTAAACTGGAACAGTCTAGAAAGGAATAGACTAAAGTAGAATACGTTGTCTTCTTAAATCTATTATCTAACCTAAATTACTTGTAGCTTCGTCAAGATTAGTGTTACCTAGGTGTGTGTGTGTGTGTGTGTGTGTGTGTGTGTGTGTGTGTGTGTGTGTGTGTGTGTGTGTGTATGAGTGCGTGCGTGCCTTTTTGTACGTTTATCTGTCTGTGCATCTCTAACTGGTCTGAAATCGTTTTGTTGAAACCAGTCATACGTCGCTGAGCGTCGAATTAGGAAGTCGTCAGACCACGTGGCGTTTGCCTGCAGTGAGTTCGAGGAGGAGCTGGCTCCGTCCTATTGCTGGAAGTACGTCAGCACTGCACGAAGTGGCGCCACCTACGAGCACAGAACCCTCTGCCTACCAGCGACGACCAACGACCGTACGTCTAAATCTGTGAATTCATTCTGGCACGTATCGTGTATAATCAGAGTCTATGTATAATGCACTCCTTCCCGTCTGTTTCATCTTGTTCTATTCTCTACTAGTTTGTTTTCTTCTCTTCTCTTTCCGTCACTTCCTCGTCTCTTCGTAAATATTCTATTATGTTCCATTCTGTTATACAGTTCTACTCTTTTCTATCATAATTAGGTCTATGCTATTCCATCGCTTTCTATACTATATACTATTCTAGTGATGCGCAGCGCATTCTGCCCTATTATTTTGTTTCCATCCTGTTCTATTGTATTGCATTCTAGTCTGTTTATGTTAGTTAGGCTTATGTTTAAGTCTACTCCTTTGTAATTGTGTTCAATTCAATAATTCGATTCTATTCTGTTTCATATCAGCCATCAAGTTCAATAATATTTAAAGAAATCTGACTCGACCCAGACCACCTTTGGACTACTCTTACGGAAACTCTTTTGACGCAACGCAGCGCTCGTGAATAAGCTGGTGCCCCGCGCTTGGCTTTCGAGTAGCGCTTTAGAAATTTAGCGATTGCGATTCGATTACAATTACGAATCTATCTAGTGACGTTGACAGCACCATCATCTTTGGTGCGCGTGCCCATTGCAATCTTAAAATTTTGGAACAGCGTGGAAGTTCTCACATTGGTTCTAACTTGTACCACAGTTTATGCACCTGATAACGTATTGTAAAGTATCTGCAGATTGATATAATTATAGCAACCTCTAGGTGACTAGCATCACCTGAAATGTGAACTTTAGCGACAGGACGCAGAGATAATCTCATGGCAAGAAGACACGATGGGACGATTACTGTCGACCTGTCCGATGAAGAGAGCATTTATTTTGACTGTAGTTGAACTGGAGATGAGCCGCAGAGCGACGTGCTAGCTTTGGCGCATGGCTCAGAACTGTGCAGACCCAGCAAAGGCGCAACAGGTCCTCGTGTATCTCTATCTATTAACAAGTAGACGAGCTGTCAATGGGACACTCGATAATATCAGTAACCGGCTGTTGGTCATTATTCTTGGATATTTATTTATACAGATGCGGGGCTTGCATGATAAACTGTTTCGTTATCTTCTGCTGGGGTTTACTTCGTCGGAAAGTCAAGTGTGTGTCAACCGCGGTGTCCAGATAAATATCGCTTCGAGGGCTTTGGAGGAAAGGCTCCGTTTTGAAATTGTTGTACTTCATCTCTGTACATGATTATAGTCGAGGATTTCAGTCGCCTTCAACAGCGTTCTGACAGTTCACACTCTTGCAGAGCAATCTGTGATAACGGCAGACAATAGAAAGACGAGGGTCGCCTGCTATCTCCCTTCAAGGAAATCCTTTTGAAGCACCGAAACTTCTTTGAGCACCGAGTCACCAACCTCCACTCAATGTATCGTTGATAGCGTCCTCGCCTTTCCTGTCGATCGGGAGAGTCTTTTCTGGACATGGGGTCAACGCAATTTTGTCCTATATACAGAGTTGATCTGTTTCACCATCTTTGCCTGTCTTGTACGTTCGTGACGTTCAGTGATAACTGTGTGTCAACGTGATTGACAGAAAGCCAGAGAATTTACAAGGCACAGCATAAAAGCTTCATTTTCAGTTTAACTCTGGATAGTTGTAAGAAGGCATAGTTTCTTATTTTGCCTCCATATATTTTGCTTGAGACACACAATCTCTGTCCGCCAATGCACGGCCATGGTCTCCATCGTCCGTTCTGTGGTTTCTTTATCCATCGACACTCGCATAATAATTACACCGGTGTCCGGTGAGGACTCGGTCGTCCACCAAGAAGTCTGTGTAGAACAGAGACACAGCGGGACTCGTGAAATCGTTGTGAAATTTAGCAGCTTGCGGCTTCATTTTTAGCAGAGAAAAATTAGAAGCAGGCAGAAAACTAATTGGGTCACATCATTATGAGAGACATCCTCCTAAGAACACTGATTGATGGAAGAATAGTTTTTTTTCAATCAACTTGTGATTTAATGTGTACCTAATGTTACCAATTATTACTTGGCTATAATATTAAAAATGATGTTTTGTGTCCCATTGTGCGTTTGCGAGTGGAGTAATCGAAAAACACTTACGTACCGTACTTACTTGCTTAAAAGGCAAGAGGAAATCTGAGGATGATGAATTGATTATATTATTGGATTTAAGGTGAGAATGGATAAAGTAAGAGCCCCAAGATGACGTCAGAGTAGATGATTAGGGTTAGTGGAAGAAAATAGCCGGACAACGCGACGATTGGCGCTATTCGATATACAAACCTGTCTAATAATAATAACCATAATCAAAATAGAATATCCAATGTTTGTTTATCAACCATTTGATTCTGGTTAAACAGAACCAACGAGTGGCCAGTGGAGCACGTGGTCCGAGTGGAGTTCCTGCAGCGCCACCTGCCTCTCAGGAACCAAGGTCCGTTTCCGGTCATGTGACAATCCGCCTCCGGCCAATGGCGGCGCGTTCTGCGGTGGACCAATGACGGAGTCGCGCCAGTGTGACGTCATATGTCCGGGTAATCGACGATGACGTCAGAGTAGATGATGACTGAATTATGCGAGAATGATGTCATGTGTTGCTCTGAGTTTCAGTTTGAATTTAACTATAATTTGAAGATAATTAATAAATTGACTCAGTGAGTGAATGAATTAGATAACACTTATTCGCTAAAATTGTGAATAATTGAATGAACCGTTGAACGATTGAATGAGTGAAAGTGTGGAAAGAAAGTCTAATGTTAACAAAATTAAGCTATTCTTAAATCAGCACTATAAACAATTTTTCGTATTTACAGATATTTTTAAAACTAGTTAGGCTTCTTTGGCTGACTTTATACATAGCGTGGCAACTACTCAAACTGCTCACTTTCTGACTTACCTATGTATTAACAGTTACTGCTCACTTTCTGACTTACCTACTTGTTAGCTGACCTTATATTATATGTAGCGTGTCACCTACTCACATAGGGAATGGCGGTGAAGGATTTCAGCCGATCAATTTGAAAATGAAAAATGAACAGGGCCGTGGTCATATAGGCAGTGGCGTAGCCAGGAACTTATAATGGGGAGGGGGTGGGGGTGGAGTTTGCCTGGTCGGATGCCCTTTCTGACACCTACCAAACAGTATTACAGTAAATAAAAAGGGAATAAAGTGACAAAGGAAATAAAGCAGGAAAAACAATTGTTACTACAAGCAATTGTTTTGCTTTTCTTATTTGAGTGGATAAATAACCTTTTAAAAAACTTTTTTCCTAGACCAATGGGGGTCTTAACCCCCGAAACCCACCCTTGTCTACGCCACTGCATATAGGTCACTGTAGTAAAACTTAATGAGCGCACATTTACTTTAGTATTGAACAAAAAGTGTCAATGCTAATAGGACTGCTATAGACGTACATCATTCAATTGGTTAATTTCTATACTTGTTTAATTTATTTTGTATTGGCAACAACGGTAGCTGCTCTTGTCGGTTATAATCAACATTTTATTAGCTCTATTATAGGGACGAGAAAGCAATAAAATTATGACGCTTAGTTTCGGCCGATTATTAATATTTGATCAATGGACAGCGTTTGAAAGGTGTGCTCTGTGCATTTTATGCGGTCGGGGCGGTAAAATATCTCACCAAATTAATTCATTGAAAGTGAGCATTGTTGGGGACCACACAGTACCTTTGTATTAAAGCTTGCATTTTTTGTGTATTATGTTCATAGCCTGCTTATACGCTGTAATTAATACAAGGCTTACAAGCGTAGCTTTTGACTGTATTGTCTAGTATCGCGCTGTATTCTGTCAAATGGCATTTATCAATCAATCAATCAATCAATCAATCAATCAATCAATCAGTCAGTCAGTCAATCAATCAATCAATCAATCAATCAATCAGTCAGTCAATCAATCAATCAATCAATCAATCAATCAATCAATCAAACACAACTTAAACAATAATAATTATTGTTGGCTTACAATAATGCACGTCGTCCGTCGGTCTGGATCTCTGTATCTCTCTCTCTCTTTCTCGGTCCATGTATGTGTCTGTCTGTCTGTGTCTGTCTGTGTCTGTCTATGTCTGTCTGTGTTTGTCTCTGTTTGTCTCTGTCTGTCTATGTCTGCCTGTGTTTGTCTCTGTTTGTCTCTGTCTGTCTATGTCTGCCTGTGTTTGTCTGCGTCTGTGTCTGTCTCTGTTCCGACCATTCATTAGATTAGCAACTTATAGCAAGTTATCGTAGTAACCTATATATTATCATATATTATCATCGTATAATAATTATGATTTTCGATGTATGACGTTTCATGCATCTGATACACAATATTGCTGTAGGCCTATAATTTCATATTGCATTTTATTGCATTACATTGCATTCTATTGCATTCTATTGCTTTCTATTGTATTCTAATTACATTCTATTGCTTTGTATTTAGCAATCAATATTTAGTTTCCCTCTGGCAGACGACATTTATAAATTTACAGCACAAATGCTAAAACTCTAAAGATGTTTCTTTTAGAGTTATCGCCACCGACAACAACCTACTTCCACTTCTTTTCGACGAACTCCAGCTGTGATTGCGGATGTCGGCTGACCGCACCAGAGGGCAGACTGGTGGCAGTTCCCGGATGTCCGAGCGTCGCCCAGTGGGTCATTGCGGTCAAGGATGGACTGATAATCCGTCTGACCTTTCAAGTCCTTGACCTTGAGGACGGAGGACTTGGCAGCGTAAGGGTGCGGGACGGAGAGTCGGTCATGTCGAATTTACTGCTGAACAGCTACGGAGGCACTGGTTCCCCGACAGACGTTGTCAGCACTGGTTCCGTGATGACGGTTGAGTTCAGGGCTTCGGTCAACTCTAGCGGAGGATTCGTTGCCAGATATTCCGCTCAAGGTGAGCGATTTATTCAAGAGGTTTGTTATCGGTAGAAGCGCATCCTGGGGGGGATGTCTGTGGGGAGGGAGGGGAGGGGTTTTATTTTCATTCATTCATTCGTTCATTCATTACAAGGATTTATATAGCGCAAATTCAAGGTTACTGCTCAGGAGCGCTACCGACCCAACCTCGGCTAAAGACGACAGTTTTAAGATTGCGATGGAACATGCCAGAGGAGACTCTTGGCAGGCGACGCAGGTATGGAGGAGGTCGTCCACTCGAGTCCACAGGGCCAGCAACAGAGAAAGCGCGTTGCTGCCTGGTAGAGGTTTTCGCTCATGTAGGCTATGATAGAGGACAGGAAATTCGCCCTGTGCAGAAGAACGATGGAAACGTCAGCATCAGCATTTAATGCCTAAACTTGTTCTTATATCAATTATTATGTTGTTAATATGCTCCTCATAATTACGAAAGAAAATGAATTTTAATCAAGGTCCGTTTTCTTTTCCACACAGCTCGCAACTCATCTCAAGTCGGCGGAGGTTCAGAGTCGAAGTCCTCCTCGAAGGTCCCTGTGTGGAAGAGCGCCATGATCATCGTGGTGGGGGTGTCGCTGTGCGTCGCTGTCATCGTCATCGCCATCGCTATCGTCTGCTGCGATGTTGGCGCCAACCGAGCGAAGCGACGCAAGAAGCGACGATTGAACGCGAAAGGTCACACGGTCGCATTCGACGACGTCACGAAAACACAGGAGTTGGACTACGACGAAGTACCCAGGATCGACGACTCCTGCGGTGGTGGGGGACTCGAGGTGGTCCGAGTCTATCCGAGCACCGGATCGGACGATATTACTGCTGTGAAGTTCCTTGCGACGAGCAGTCCCTACTTGGATGAGACTCGCGAGCGATGTCGCTCCTCGGGGAAGAAGAAGAGGTCAAGGACGAGGGATGTTATCTCTGAGCGATCGGTTGGTGGAGGACTGGAACCGACGAAGGATCCTCTGGGTCCGGTGGATGATGCGCATCTGGTCGCGTCCCACCGTCACTCCTCCTCCTCGAAACCTGGAAAGCATCGGCGACGTTCGCGCAACGAGGAGGAGGGCGGGGCTAGACACGCACGTCGATCAAAGTCACGTGACCGGAAGCCACCGCCGCCGACGTCGACGTTCGAGGAGGATCTGCTTATGCTGTCTCGACAGAATGAGGTCACTGGGGGTGGGGTGGTAGCCGTGACCATCGACACAGACCTGGGTCCCTGGGGCGGCGCTGGCGCATCTCCAGATCAGACTAAGTTGAAGGGTAGCACGTCTCGCAGATCAAAATCCAAACGTGGCGACGCCTCTGAGAAGATTCCATTGCAGTCGATCGAGGACAGGGATCGAACCCGCAAGCACCGAACCCGTCGCACATCCTCACGTCCGAGGACCACGACCCAGGGTGACGAGGTCAGACACCGTGGTCACAAGGTCATGGTCGTTGGTCTGCGGCCGCCCGTTGAAGGCAGCTACGACACCGTCCCTGATTCAAGCTGTAGAACGTCGACTGATGTGACCGTCGAGCAACGGAAGGAGAAAGTTGAAGGTCCGACCTTGAAGGATGAATCATCGACCTTGAATACTTCGACCTTGAAGAACGCATCGACCTTCATGGATGGATCTGGCGTCGTCATGACCGTCACGGTTGACTGCAGTAACCCTCGCCAGACTGCCTCAGAGAAACTCAGAGGGAGGATACAGGACGACGCCTCAAAAATCAACGATCCATACATTGGCTGCAGCACTAAAAACCCTTTTGCTGATTCACGAACTCCCCTCCTCGTGGGAAATAATTCCACTCGGGACAGTTCAGAGCACGCTCCTCTACACATCCAGTCGTTTCTCCGACCGGGTCCAGGTCCCGACGGACACAGTCAAGAAGGAACATTCCATTCGAACAACAATTCGTTCACTCATTCCCACCACTCATCCTCGTTTCCGATGTCGACGGAACGCATTTCAACGCACAGCACCTTCCGACCTGCGCCAACCCGGACAGAACCCCATCACCAGAGTCCACGCGCCACTCCTTGCCCCGCTGTCAAATCCATATCTTCGCCTCTGCGGCCAAAAGTCAATCACCCACAGACGTCTATTATAGCGAACGAGTCGGTTTGCCAATCGCCTCATCCAATAAGCTCCACCACGTCTCTCGGGAAGCCACAGGTACTCATGACACTAGCCGGTCACAACTTGGGAACAGAAACCCCCAAAGAGACAGCGGGTTCGTCTAGCTCAGGTATAAGATCTGATTCGCAAAACAACGGGACTATACCCACAACGCCTCTCTGATGCTCTCAAAGAAAGCCATCTGGATGATCATTGATCTGCTCAAATAGTGTCGTCGATTCGTTTAGAAAGGAATCGATGGCATCGCCCGACCGATCGTGTGATGAGCACTTAGTCTACATTTGAATTGCAGTGTCTGAGGGAAATCGATAGTAATGTGGCTACATCGGATACCTGTCATTTCAATTTGCAACAGATCTGATGTGTGTGTGTAGTTGCAGTTTAACGTCACTGTGTGGTAACAAGGACCATTGGCGACGCTCTCCTCCTTTATCCAGGCTTGGGACTGGCACTGGCAGAGTGCAACCAGTGGCGACAGATGTGCCTTACGATAAGACTAGTCGGCGTTTCATTATATTGACCAAGAAGCGTAGCGAATGTGTGCGCAAACTCGTTCTGGACTCGTAGCTTTCTGGCAGATTTTGCTAGAAATTAAGTGATTCGACAACTGTTGGAAATTTTCGCAGCACCGTTGTGTTTTTTGCTGATATTTTCGCGTGTGTCTAAAGCTTTAAAACTGGTGCTATATAATTTATATTCTGTTGTCATGACGTGCTTCAATCTTTCTCATAGATCTATTAAAGTTTTCGTTCCATGACTAAAGATATTAATAAATGGAACTTCGAAAGTTTTTGTAAGGCATAGAAATGTGTATAAGGTGTAGAGTGTGGACCAAAAAGACCCCTTAAGGTGTTTTGCCAATATCTTGGTCAGAAGTAAGAATTTTGAAATGATATTTTACTTTTGGTCAAGATATTGGCAAAAGACCTTAGGGGGTATTTATTTGGCCCACCCTGTATAATGGTAGGAATTGACAGGGATAGAAAAGGCTCAGCCCCTCCTAGGTTTTGTAAGGACCCCACAATAGAGTAGTCCCTGCATAATTATATATCCCAACGCTCCGTGAATGATATAATCTAACCGTCAGGTTTTTTCTGCATTTCTCATATTGAGATAAATACACCCATAGTTGCATGTAGATGAAGCAGAGGGCAAACATGACTGTGTTTGCCACACGAATGAACTAATCGCAGTGTAATCCTCACCATTCTCTCACAGAGTTTAGGTAGAGATTTTCTCTGAGTTCTATTATAGGATCCCGTTACATGTAGGCATACTCAATCCTCGCGCCCCCCCGCCCCCCATTGGTCAACAATGTCAATTCTTGTAAACAATAATCTTAATTATCGCACATCTAGAAATCAAGTAGGCTACAATACACACATAATATAAAGAAGGCCTACTCACTTTTATAAGAAATGCCTGTGTTGGGACCAAGGATATTGTTGCAAATAACAACGAAAACGCATAATTATGTGATAGCTACAAACTTACTGTAGATTCAATGTCGATGTTGATGGCGATGATGACGATAATGTTTCAGTGGATATAATGTTATTGAGTATTTAAAACAATCTCTTAGCGATGTTGCTACTTGCATCCAAGATGAGGTTTAACATTCATTGCACGTATGCAGTGATGACGTCAGTAGTTTCGTATTTGAACCAATGACGTAATATAACAAAGATGGATACGTTAAATACTATCGTAGATTATTCAATACAATTCCTGTCAGCATATATACAGGTCTGCGCATAATAATTTATTATAATAGGTATGAAGTTGATTGATAAAATACGTAAAAGAAGAAGGAGGACAAGTTGACGGATTTCATTGGGAAATGTTTACAGTTGGAAAATCTTTAGCTACTCAGATAAGCAGACGATTGTACAGTTAGACAAGGAGCAATCGGCGAAATTGCAGAACACGGGACCGGTAGTTTTGCGGTTAGGGTCAGGGTAAGCGTCGTGAGGATCGGTTAGGTTCAGGTTAAGCGTCGTGTTATATACGGTATACAAAGTTTATGATTAATGTTTTAAAGTATAATTTATTACAGAGAATTAACAGCAATCAGCTAAAACTTCAAATTAACAAATCAATAAAGTCAAATAACACGCATACACAAATATGCAATCGTATGTCCTACGCGCGTTTTTATCGTTTCAATATTATGTTTCCAAAGAAATTCCCCATAAAGCCTTAGGATAGTTTAGAGACCCGTGACTGTTTTTCTCTGCCCAGTGTCTCCCCGGAATTTCTCCGTCAGTCCGGTGTGCGGGCGTCCATGATTTTGCGCACTTCAGATTAAAAGACTAGATGCGAGTAAAGGTGTAGGAAATGAAGTAATTACCTGGAGCCAAATTCATGGGAAGTGTCTTAGCTAAGACACCACTTACCACTAAGATGCAACGACTGCAGATTTATTCAGCAACTAGGAGATAAGACACGTCTGAGATGTGGCCATGAATTTGGCCCCAGGTGACGCCCTTCTTCTTCTTCTTCTTCTTCTTTTCAGTTCGGACTATGTCTAAGGAGAGAGCAGCTCCACAGACGAGGCAAGACTTAGATGCGAAAGTTTCAGAGAACGTCATACTGGTGGGAGGACTGACGCTTTTCTTCTCATGTATAACCGTCGCCATCTGTGTCAGCATCGTCTGCTTCTGTGCCTCCACGAAACGAGCGAAGAGCAACCAGGACCTCATTGAATCATCCATGGACCAGACGAAGAAGGGGGGACTGGTCAAGAAGGCTGGACCTGGTAATGCGAAGACTGTGATTCTTGGCCAATACGAGACGCGTACTGTCTATCCAAGCGCCGTTCCCGACGATTCCACATTGTCTAAGAGTCAAGTAACTGGAAATGCCGTCGTGGATGCCGATGGTGGTGTTGGTGGTGGTATTGGTGTTGGTGGTGGTATTGGTGTTGGTGGTGTTGGTGTTGGTGGTGGTGTTGGTGTTGGTGGTGAGCATCGTTTCGCAGAGAAGAAGACGCCAAGAACGAGAACAACTACCTCAGAACGACAGACGACGGGAAAAGGAGATTTCGAATCGACGACGGCAAACCCTATGGCTATAGTTCCGGTACATCAAAAGCTGGTCGGATCTAAACGCCCAGACCAAGATACATCTTCAGGGAAGAAGCCGTCGAATAAAACAACTGCTCCAGATCGAAACCTCGAAGTAGGAGGTCCAGACCCGAAGTCAACCCCTCCTCCGATTCCACCTCCGCATCCACCACCGGTCATTCCACCTTCGCTTCCACCTCCACCTCCCCATCCACCTCCCCATCCACCTCCCTATCCACCTCCCCATCCACCTCCCCATCCACCTTCGCTTCCGCCTCCGGTCATCCCACATGTTCCGGATCCGGTTGAGCAAAAACATCACAGTTCAAAGCAGAAGCTTTCACGAACAGGAGAAGCAAATTCAGTCCGAAACGTCGAAGAAAGAGGTCCAGACCCGAAACCAGCTCTTCCTCCGATTCCACCTCCTGTTCCACCACATGTTCCACCTACTGTTCCACCTACGGTTCCACCTCATGTTCCACCTTCCGTTCCACCTCCACTTTCTCCCCCGGTCGTCCCTCAACGGGTTGAGCGTAAACGTCACTCTTCAAAAGTGAAGCGGTCAAGGACAGAAACGGCAGGTTTGGATCGATACCTCGAAGAACCGGAAGAAGAAAGACGAGGAGGAGGTATAGATGAGAGAAGAGATCCTCATTCGGTCTCATTACCAATCGGTGCAGATGCGTCTTTTTCGCTACATCGATACTTACACGAAGAGACGTCAGAGATAATGAAAATGACACCGAACCGAAGGTTCGAGAAGAATGGAGGAATAACTCCGACGAAAGTTTCTCAAAGCCTTTCCCCGAGTAACCCACTCCAGGTCGAGTGCAAACATCACTCTTCAAAGAAGAAGACTTCACAGAAAGAAGCAGCTGACCCAGCCAGAAACCTCGAAAAAGGAGTAATAGATCCAGCAACAGTTCATCCTGGTCTTTCCCCGGATAATCCACTTCAGGTCGAATCTAAACATCACTCTTCAAAGAAGAAGCCTTCACGTAAAGAAGGACCTGACCCAGTCAGAAACTTCGAAGAAGGAGTATTAGATCCAACAACAGTTCATCCTGGTCTTTCCCCTGATGATCCACTTCAAGTCGAGTCCAAACACCACTCTTCAAAGAAGAAGCCTTCACGGAAAGAAGCAGCTGACCCAGTCAGAAACTTCGAAGAAGGAGTATTAGATCCGACGACAGTTCCTGAAGGTCTTTCCCTGGATGCTCCACTTCAGGTCGAATCTAAACATCACTCCTTAGTAAAGAAATCGTCGAGGACGAAGGCAGTTACCACCGCCGCAGAAGACAACCCTGAAGGTAAAGGAGGGATAGACCCAGTCACACCTTCTTCACTTCCATCTCCAATCCATTCACAACCGGTCGCAACTCCAACTCATTCCACTGAGAATCGGAGACATGTACGACGCTCGATTGAGAAGGCTGACGGGGCCAGTCGTAAACGAAGATCAAAGACACATCGCAGGAAGTCCAGACCGGCGTTAGAGTCCGTTGCGGATGACCTGACGACGGGTGGAGAGAACAGGGTGCCCTCTGAGTCCGCCGCTCTCGACGAAGGACTCGTCGTCGCCTCAGAGGCAGGGCTGGACGTGTTGAGGACGGAAGAACCTACAGATCCGTCTAGGCATGAGAGCCGCACCCGTCGTAAACGGAGAGCCAAACGCGACACCAATAAGCACGCTTCCTTGCAGTCGGTCGAGGTTCAAGGTCAAACGAGGAAGAACCGCACCGACCACTCCTCCTCCCGACCCACTCGAGACAGATCAGACCATGGTCAACATATCCAGTCGATACCTGATCGGGAACCCGATGGACAAGACCAAGCGGGAGCACTCCATTCCAACACTAACTCGTTCACTCACTCCAGGGCTTCCTCTTTTGAGATGCCGTCGCACAGCGCGTTCAGATCTCTAACCGAGTGCACACAATTCAATCGCTCAAAGACCACTGCGAAATCCAGCCCATCCCTTCTTCAAAGAACCTGTTTCGAAACTGCGAAAGCGAGTGGACCAGTGTGTCCACCATTCCCTCGTCAAGACTCTTTGTGTGCAGTGGACAGTCGAATGCTCTCCCCTTCTGTTTGTAAGTTAGACGAAGAAACACACAAAGCGGCGAAGTGTTTCAACCCAGACAGATCGGACGATCAAACCACGTGCTGTGTCACAAGCGCCGAACCTTGTTCGCCTCTTCCTCTAAGAACCTGTTCACAGATGTCGATATCGATTGGTCCAGTGTGTCCACGCTCCCCTCCCGCGAACCCATCGCTCGCAGGGGAAACGGGGGAAATCTGTCTCCCTGATCGCAACTTGGATGTAGATTGCGAACGCTTAGAACCCAGCTGAAGACACTGATTTGCAAGACAACCTAACTCTACAAGCGCATCTGCAAGATTCTCAATGAATCTGTGAAAGTAGTCAGTCTTTCACACAAACAAAGAGAAACAAGTGTCTACGATACGAGGGGTTATCTATCGTTTGATGGACCAAAATATAGCAACGTCAACGGTAACTGTCATGCATTCTTAGAAAGCAATGTCTGATGAACATGCAGTACTAATGTACCTCTGTCGTTTACGCTCTTAGTTCGTGACAAATGAGCTCTCGAGTCAGCGTGTAAAGTTGTCTGAGCGAAAAACTCGCGTGGACCATGATAGTTTCCATGGTGTGTGTTCTATAAACAGAGGTTTTACGCCTTCATCATTGCTGTCTTCAGATCTGTCCTCTTTTACCAGACATTATTGGTCCTTTTTTGGGGGGGGAACTACTTTCGGTGCGCTGAAGATATTTTCAATTTTTGTCGGTCAAACGATGGAGTTGTGTCGACAGTTTTGGACAAAATTTATCAAAATGGTGTAAGCCAGAGATTTGATATAGTGGCTCCATGGAATCTCTCTTGTTTAAAATTCTCGTCCTTAGTAACAAGTGGTAAACAAATGAAATCCTCTGAGATTTAACTCCGAATATATATATATAGGCCTATATATATCTATACATAATAATATATAACTATATATATAAATAATTATATAATTATATATTATATAATTATACTTCCTGGTGCTATCATGCCTTTACTTCATAGTTTACAATGTACAAAATTGTATGCTCATTCCTACTACATGTAGAGGTCTTACAATGATGCACGGTGTGACGTAAATAGTTTCACAAATTAATCAATGACGTATTATAGCAATGGTGCACATATTTTTAAGTTATGACGTAGCCTAATTGAGTTATTCAGCCGCGTATGTAGGCTAAGTCCACGTTTCTAGAGATGAAGTTTATTGTCACGCTATATAAAATCAGGGTCTAAAGCAACTAATTTCGGATGAGAATGATTACAATTTTCCGATCTCTAGATGATTAGATTGGCAGGCGATGCCCAATTTAATTTTTCATAATTCACAACCAACTCTCTCATGTGTTATATGTCATGACTTCTATGTACCCAGCAAATCACACTTTTTATCTTCATCGTTCTGAAATTACAATAGTTATTCTTTCGGTTGCAATTCCTCAGAAATCAAGCGCTTCTACAGTATGTAGGCCTATTATATGGTATCATAATGGACATATTGGGTTAATGAGGTTCGTGGTCTAGATCTGTTTGTACCTAGATCACGAACCTCATTAACCCAACATCGGGCTTTTGTTATTGCTGGTCCTTTAATTTGGAATCACCTTCCTTCTGAAATTCGTTGCAGGATTCTTGTAGAAAATTCACCTACATCTTTTCGCTGCTTGAAGACAGTACTCGTTGCATGAGCCTGTCACGCTGAGAGCGCTTCTGGATAGCTCTTCTGTGAGAAGCGCTTTACAAATACTTTATTAGATTATATTAGATTAGATGTCATGAAGCTAGGCTGGAAAAAGTATTGTCACTTGAATAGCACCCGTGCTACAAAGCCACATCTGGTTATTTTAATTAATCAAACTTCCATTAATTAAAAATAATTGTCTATAATTATCATACAACAGTTACAACTTCTTCCAAAATGACGCCTTATGGGCGAATATAATATTTACAACGGTGAAGCGTTTAAATAGGCCTACCCTGATTAGCCTATTCCGATGATACAGGCTGTAGGTCAAACTCCAGACAATTGGCGAAAATACCATTCGGACTAGAGATCCTAAAATCATGCGCGCATGAAATGGTGACGTCAATAGCCACGCTAATGAACCAATGACGTGTAGTAACGAAGCATAATTTAAATTATGACGTTATTCAGTTATTCCGCCCGTAAACAAGTCTACGTTTGTGGAGATGAAGCTCACGGTCACAGCATGAAAAATCAGGCGTCAAAGGTAATTTATTTCGGTTGAGAATGATTACAAATTTTAAATCTTTGGATACTCAGGTAAGCAGACGATATTCACATTAATTATTGTTTCATCATGCATAATCAAGGGATTGAAGTGAATAACTGCTGATATATTATTATGATTTCCATGTAGCAAGCAAACCTGACTTTTACTTTAATAATTATTGATCTGAAAATTTTGAAAATTTGGGACCCGGTAGCGTATTGGTTAAAACACTGGTTATCAAAACGGAAACACGTCGGACGTATTCAATCTAATAATTGTCGGATTATACAATACAATACAACTGAAATTTGATATCGCTCTCCTTACTCTCCTTACTCTCCTTACTTGCCCGGTAGAGTAGTGGTTAACACGCTGGCCAAGAGTGCGAGAGGTAGTGAGTTCGAGCCCCCGTTGGGCGGATTTGCTTTGTAGGCTGCCATCGGCGCCGTGTAATTACAAAGCTGTCTGTTCAGTTGGTAGTTAAGTTTAATTAAGATTACTGCATAACATGTAAATGTAAAGCGCAGTGCGTCTTGCAGGCGTTTAATTAAAGAAAAAATATTATTATTATTATTATTACAAAGCTCAGAAGTGCACACACGCCTCGACGAAGCAACTGCAATAATTGCATCGCAGATCAATAATTATTGTGAGTGAAGGACTTTAATCTCAAGGTCCCTATACAGTAACAGCCTCGGACGCGGATCGAACCCGCAGGCTACTCTCTGCGTTACATGCCGATCTCTCTAACCACTCGGCCACCGTGCCGGATAATGTCTGATCTTCAGAGAAAGATGCGTTTTTCATATCGACAGTCTATCTTTACTGACCATGCGACTATAAGCTTAGTCAGACAAGGGGAGTTGTTACTTTACTCCTTTTTTATTTACTGTAATACTGCTGGATTGGTGTCAGGAAGGGCATCCAGCCAGGCCATAAAACACCCAACCCCAACCCCATCATAAATTCCTGGCTACGCCACTGAGCATAGTATTTGCAACATTATAATAAAATAATGTGGTGACCCATTTTCTGTGCAGTTCCAAATACGCCTCCGGTCAGCGAAGATCCATTGGCAAAGTCCGCCTGACGGTTTAACGAATGGAAAATCGCACCGACCGTAGTGCGATCCGCTGCCACCATAGTCTAATACTCAACTGCACCAATTTTGCCGCAATGCGAGAAGACACCAGATGCATCACGACACCACGGGCCACAAGGTCATCGGTTCGAGGATCGATGTCCCTATAGCGAGAAAAGCAGCGTCCAGTTTATTAGCGAATTATATCCTCAACAGTTAATCCATCGTATTCCTTCGCGACGAACAATCCCCAAGTGGATGTCAGTGGTGATCGAAACAGTTAAAAATTAGGATTCCGATTCTTACTCCAGATTCTTCCTCCAGGTTCTTCCTCCAGACCCTTCCATCAGATTCTTCCTCCAGCACCGACGACAACCTCTATGGTTGAATCAACCGCTGCCCACCTCTAAACGACCCGCCTCTGAGAAAATCCCGTCGGAACCACGAGTAAGTTGAAAGAGATCCGAGGAAAGCTCATTCGGTTCCACGTGCAGTTCCACCTACGGTTCTGCATCCGATTCTTCCTCCAGTTGATCCACATACGGTTGCGACTAGCCGTCGATCAATTCTTTGAAGAGAAGGCTTCTAAGACAACAACAACTGCACAAGAAAGAAATCTCGCTTCTCGATTTCCTCCGTCAACAATATTATTGATCAACGTACAGTTGCGTCTAAATCGACTTTCTGAAGAAATGGCTTCGAAATCGTTTGTCCAAAAAAGAAACTTCCTGAAATTTGTTAGAGAACCGACGAAAGCTCACGCTCTTCCACGGACAGTTCCACCTTCGGTTCCATCTCCAGTTCCTTCTCCAGTTCCTCCTCCGGTTCCACATCGGGTTCCAACTGCGTATCCACTTGTTTTTCAGCCTGCGGTTCCACTTGCGGTTCCGCCTGCGGTTCCACCTCCGGTTCCATCACCGGTTCCACCACCTGTTCCACCTCCGGTTCCACCACCGGTTCCACCACCTGTTCCACCACCTGTTCCACCACGGGTTCCATCTCAGGTTAAACCTGCGGTTCCATCTCCGATTCTAACTCCCGGTGATCTACAAACGGTTGCGTCTAGACGTCAGTTCTTTGAAGAGATGGCTTCGAAAACATCAACAACTGCCCAAGAAAGACACAACGCATCTCGAATCATTCCACCGACAATTGAAGCACATACCGTTTCGTCAAAACGTCAACTCTTCGAAAATTTGGCTTCGAAATCGAATGCTGCCCAGGAAAGCGATCTCTTGAAAATAGGAAAGAAAACGACGAAAGTTCATCCGGTTCCACGTGCAGTTCCATCTTCGATTCCACCACCTGTTCCGATTCCACCACCTGTTCCGATTCCACCACATTTTCCAATTCCACCACCTGTTCCGATTCCACCACATGTTCCAATTCCACCACATGTTCCAATTCCACCACCTGTTCCAATTCCACCACATGTTCCAATTCCACCACATGTTCCAATTCCACCACCTGTTCCAATTCCGGATGATCCAAATCTGGCTGCACATAAGCATCGCACTCCAGAGGAGAAAGCGTCGGGAGCATTTTACTTAAATCGCGACACAAAGACTGGAGTAAAAGAACAGAAGAAAGCTTCTCCTGCTCCACGTCTGGTTCCAGCTTCCACTCCATCTCCGATGCCACTTCCGGTTGATCCACATGTTGCTGCGTCAAGTCATCGCAATCCAGATAAAAAGAGTTTGGGAACAATTGCCTTTATTTCAGACCTCAAGATAAAAGAACAGAAGAAAGCATCATCTGTTCCACTTTCAGTTCCAACTCCGATTGTACCTCCACTTTCGCCATCGATTCCATTCGCGGCTGAGCCACTTGTGCCCGCGTCCAAACATCACAACCCAGAAAAGAAACCAGTGAGAACAATTGCCTTTGTTCCCGACCTCAAGCTAAAAAGAAAAGAGCAGGAGAAAGCATCTCCCGTTCCACATTCTGTTCTGACTCCGATTCCATCCCCCGCTGACCCCCATATGACAGCGTCTGCCCTTCGCAGAGCAGAGAAGAAGCCGTCAGGACGAATTGTCGTTGCACGCGGCCTCCAATTAGGGTGGTTTCCAGGGGGAAAAGAGAAAGCGCCTCCCATTCCACTTGCGGTTCCTCCAACAGCTCCGTCTCCGATACCACCTTTGTTTGATCCTCATCTGAATGCGTCTAAACGACATCCCTTGACCGGTAGTGCAACTAGAGCCAAAGCGAAACCCGCGGAACTGAACCTCATCGTTGGAGGAACAAGACCGAGGACTGCTTCTCTGGTGTTACTTCCGGTCCAGCCGCGTCCGGTCGAAGCTCTAGTCGACTCTTCGAAGATAAAACCGTCAAGGACACGAGTAACTGTTGTCTCAGGTAGAAGCTTTCATAAGGGACTATTATCGATATCAGCTGCAGAAGATTCTTCTCGGAATCCGTCTTCACGCCAATCCTCGAAGACTCGAAAACATCAGAGACGCTCGCCGGAAGACAAAGGAAGCAGCAGACAAAGTCGTCGATCAGTATCACGTGACCGTAAGACGTCATCACCGTCGACGTCTGAGATGGATGCTTCCACGTTGCTTCCGAAGCCAACCGGGGCCATGAGGTGCGGTATGGTCTGCACTGTTGGCAAGAGCGTCGTCGTGCCAAGAGAATGGCTAGAATCATTTGGTGCTGAACAGTCTTCAGATTTGTCCAGACAAAATAGAAGAACCTCTCGTAGACGGGGAACCACGAGCGAAAAACAATCTTCAAATTCGCCCAGAAATAATAGAAGCAACTCTCGTAAACGAGGAAGCGCACGCGAGAAACAATCTTCAAATTCGCCCAGAAATAATAGAAGCACCTCTCGTAGACGGGGAACCACACGTGAAAAACAATCTTCAAATTCACCCAGAAATAATAGAAGCACCTCTCGTAGACGGGGAACCACACGTGAAAAACAATCTTCAAATTCGCCCAGAAATAATAGAAGCACCTCTCGTAGACGGGGAACCACACGCGATAAACAATCTTCAAATTCGCCCAGACATAATAGAAGCACCTCTCGTAAACGAGGAAGCGCACGTGAGAAACAATCTTCAAATTCACCCAGAAATAATAGAAGCACCTCTCGTAGACGGGGAAGCACACGCGAAAAACAATCTTCAAATTCGCCCAGAAATAATAGAAGCTCCTCTCGTAAACGAGGAACCACACGCGACGCTTCCAAGGTTATGGATCGAACCTCGAAGGACCGTGGCCCTAACTCAACCTCGCGGCGCAAGGGCACAGCTCAGAGAGACGATGTCATAGATCGAGGTCGCAGGGTCGGCGTGAGTAAGAGCTTGCCCGTCGAAGGCAGCTGTAAAGCGGTGCCTAGAACGTGCGCTGGATGGTTGTCTGACAGTCCCGTCAATAGGATGAAGACAATACAAGGTGGGATCTTGAAAGATGGACCGACATTGGCGAACGACTGTAGGGTCGTTATGACCGAAGCAGTTAAATGCGATCCATGTGCAAGATTCAAAGAGAATTATTGCAAAAGGTAAATGTAGACCGGACAGACCTTCGAACTGTCGTCGGATCAGTTGTGGTAAATACGGTAAGGAACACTTAGGAACCATACGCGCAAATGCCTTCTCTAAGGCGTTGGAGAACTTAGAAATCTCAGATTCCGAAAGTCACTCCTTGATTCCGAAAATACAGTTGGCTCCTGTCATGGTCGAGAACCACCGTTCCACAGATGCCGACAGCAAGTTAACCCGCCACATGGAACTCAGCTACAGACTACAGTGTCTAGCTGATCAGAACGTAGATGGAGTATAACGATTGAAAAATGTGAATGGTCAGAATTCAGTTTAGAAGACTGATCTGCAAGAGAGCAGCGGGACTGTTTCGGTGTTCTCTTGTCGCTCTCAACGACCTCATAATGGAGTTCAGACAAATGTATAGTTGTATACTAACATTTCGAAGGAATGTCTTAATAAATTGCTCAAGTTATTTTAGTGTAATCTGATCTGCTTCTTAATAAAAAAATGAATGTCCGATGAACATCGGATTCTAATTATATACACAATACACATGGATTCGAAATAACAGGCTTCATAATTAGGGATATTGGTCGAAAGGCGGAATAAAATGCCACTTGCACTTCGCAATGGATAGGAACATTCCGAACATAAAAACTTTCGTTATAAAGGTTCCAAAACAACAAATTTCTCTGCGAAATCTAGTTGGCCACTTGGCGCAAAAAATAAATCTCAATTTTTCGACTCGTGTAATAGACCGGTGTGCCCATCTTCCGCTCCCATTAACTCCTCGGTTGCGGAAGAACCTCAGGTAGTCTACCTTTCCTGTAAGCAACTTGGATGACGAAAAAGATTGACGAAGCCAAGGATTCGAATTAAATTAGTCCAACCCGTATAACGACGAAACAACGTCTGTCCATAATATTATGGCGGCACCAGCTAAAAAATTCCACAGATCGCGTATATGACATCAACTTTTGAAACGGTGTTCGCTACTTGACCTGATGTCGTGGTTACCTAGAATCCGTCTCATTTTAAAATTTCTTTTCCACGACTGAAGAATAATATATCAACCATCCTGTGAGTTTTTGTATATTCGGCAGCTGTAGCCTACATGCACCTAGACTCCTGTTCAGGTCTTACAATCATGCTCCCATGAAATAGTGACGTAAACAATTTCACAGATCATTCAGTGACGTCTAACATGGTGATAGTATTTATGACGTCAAATCTTCAATTCTCAGCTGGCATAATAAGTCTATGTTTTTAGAGATGAACTTCACTGACACAGAATGTAGAACCAGGCGTCAGTGGTAACTAATTTCGGATGAACATGATTATAGTTTACCAATCTCTGGAGACCCAGGTAGGAAGACAATGTCCGCTTTAATTACGTCATCGTCCATAGTTAATCAGAAGAATCAACAGTGATCTATAATTATGACTTCATTATTAAAGTACGCACTTTGAAGACTCTACTTGATAGTTTTATCGTTGTTTACAAAGCCTTACATTAACTATTTCCGCTGGAATTCTTTAGCGTCAGGTTTGTGCGTACTACATAGTGTATCAGGGTCTAGGTGGTCGTTAAACGGAATAACTTTGTCCGTTGGCTTTTGTCCGGGAGGAATAATGTCCAGGAGATATAATGTCCAGAGCAGAGTCGACAATGTCCTACAACCAAGTGGCCGAGTGTGATACCGTCTATCTCTTTAATCCAAAAGCCTTCATGACTTGGTGTCGATCAGATAAGATTTTCGAATGGAGCCCTTCAACGGTGTTCGGTGACAAATAAAATTAAGGGAGTGTTATGTATTTCCACGCCGTGTTCGTGTATTTGACAATGGGAGCGCCTCTGAACGGTTCACCCTATTAGAGGCTTTTTAAATAAATATTTTAATATCATACAACACAACCTTGCTTTGCGGGACCTGGTTGTAGCCAATGTGCGGAAATGCGTTAGTTCTATTTTATCTGACGATTTCAGGATTCAGCCTGTTGTTCGACTTCCTGATGGTGTTACCTTTTTCGTTACGATGGTTTAAATCTACTGACCATAATTATGTGCAATGCACATAGTAAGAGTAACAGAATTATAATTAAGCTTACTTAATTATAATTGTTCAAACTCGATCCTTTAGGGTCATTGGTCCGTCCTTATGAAATTCCCCTTCCCTTCTGCGCTGGACTCTTCTTTCTGGATCACTATCTACATTTAACTCCGCCACTGGTTGCACTCTGCCACTGCCAGTGCCAGTCCCAAGCCTGGATAAAGGAGGAGGGCGTCTCCAATGGTCTTCGTTACCACACAGTGACGCTTAACTGCAAATACTACTACTACTATCTACATCTCTGTTTTTCTGTTTCTCTGTCTCTCTGTCTCTCTGCCACTCTTTCTCATTAGACTATCTGTCTATCTTTCACTCAAAAGACCAATTTGCTCTCGTGATTCTCGTAGCCTACTGGGAGCGCTACTGAATGGTCACGCCATATTACTAATTACATTACACTACGTTAGCCTATAATATGGCGGTTCTTTTTGTGTCCAGTACCGAATATGTCTGAAGAAAGCAGCGACCGGCCACAGACAACACAGTCCTACTCGCCGCCGGTCTCCACCAGCACGATCACTGCCATCGTCGTGTCAGTCGTTATCATCATCATCGGCATCATCGCCTGCTGCCTTATTGCTCGCAGGGCGTCGAAGAAGCCGAACGACGCGAAGAGCGCGAAGGACACGTCAAAGAAAGATGCTCTTGGTGGTAAGAAGAAGAAGAAAGGTGACAAGAAAGGCAAAGCATCGCCAAAAGCTACTCCCTCGAAGACACTCGGAGCGAAGAGCTCCCAAGTGAGCGTCAGTGGCACGGGTTCCCAAGTGAGCGCCAGTGGCACGGGTTCCCAAGTGAGCGCCAGTGGCAAGGGTTCCCAAGTGAGCGCCAGTGGAAAGGGCTCCAAACTGGGCGCCAGTGGCAAGGGTTCCCAAGTGAGCGCCAGTGGCAAGGGTTCCCAAGTGAGCGCCAGTGGAAAGGGCTCCAAACTGGGCGCCAGTGGCAAGGGTTCCCAATTGAGCGCCAGTGGCAGTTCTAAAATGACTGGACTTGGATCGTCGGTAAATTCTTCGGCCACGGCTTCGGAGAGCCAGACCGTGCTTGGGTCTAAGCAATCAGTAGCAGAAAATAAATCGGGGAAAATAATTGGTCCGGATGGAAACTCCCAGAAGGGCGAAATAAAGCCGAATAAAAGTCTTGCGGCTTCAACAGGCCTTGTTGCATCTTCGGTTTCACCTCTGGCTCCAAAACCTGCTGAGAGCAAAAATAGGGTTTTGTCCAAACATATGGATGCGTCTGGTGCTTTAGTTCCGGAACATAAAAAACTGTTTGAGCCTAATCGTTCGCTCTTACCTGATAAACCGTCGACCACAAATGTCCCGGGATCAATGAAAGCCACTCCGAGTTCAGCTCAAATCCCACATCGAGTTCCACCTACCGTTCCATCTTCGGTTCCAACTAAGACTCCACAAACGGTTGATATAAAAAATGCGATTTCGTCTAATGTTATTGTTCCGGTGGATGAGAAACTGCTCGGGTCTAGTCGCTCTCTCATGTCGGAGAAACCGTCAAATATAAATGTCCCAGATAAACAATTTGAGAAAAAACATATGGAATCAAAATCAATGAAAGCTGATCAGAGGTCAGTTCTGGTTACAGCTTCAATTCCACATCCTGTTCCACCACCTGTTCCATCTTCGGTTCCACCTACGAAGGTCGATGCAAAAAGTACGATTGCATCTAATGTCGTAGCTCCGGAAAACAAACAACTGCTCGAATCTAGACAACAAGAGATGAAGCTGTCAAGTATAAATATCCCAAATACAAAATCACAGGCAAAGGAAAATGAATCAACGAAAGCCCCTCCGAGTCCATCTAAAATTACACCTCTTGTTCCGCCTCCTGTTCCATCTTCGGTTCCACCTCCTGTTCCACCTTCGGTTCCACCTCCTGTTCTATCTTCGGTTCCACGTACGACTCCTCATCCGGATGGTGTAAAAAGTACGGTTGCATCTAATGTCATTGTTCCGGAAAATAAACAACTGGTCGGATCTAAACATCAGGAGAAGAAGCCGTCAAGTATAAATATCCCAGATGCAAAATCACAGGCAAAGGAAAAGGAAGCAGCGAAAGCTCCTCAGATTCCATCTAAAATTACACCTCCTGTTCAACCTCTCGTTCCACCTCATGTTCCATCTTCGATTTCACCTACGGTTCCACCTCCCGTTCCACATTCGGGTCCGCCTCCGATTTCATCTGCGATTCCTCCTCCAGCTCCACCTCCCGTTCCACCGCCGGTTCCACCATCGGTTCCACCATCTGTTCCACCATCTGTTCCACCTTCGGACGCTCCACGATCGGTTGCCTTCAAGCCTGACCCTGCACCGAAAGACCCGCCAACGACTAACGGACCAACGGCGAAACAAAACCGTAAGAAAGCACGCACCGGATCGAGATCGTCGGCTCCTTCGGTTCTGCTTCAGACTGGCTTACATCCGATTGAGTCGATGTTCTGGTGCTCGCAGAGGAGGGAGTCAGAGATGAGAGCAACCACATCAGAGCGAGACGTTGAAAAACTACGACAGAACCCGAGGAAACCAGATCCCGCGTTTACTACTCAGAGACGGAAGGACGCCGGAAGGACACGGCCAGAGCGTCCTCCACCTCCAGATGGTGCCCATCCGACTCCGTCTCCACGCCGTCGCACTTCCTCGAAGACTGGAAAAACTCAGAGACGCTCACAGGAAGACACGGGCAGGGAAAGACAACGACGAGAACCAGTACCACGTGACCGTATTATGACGTCAGCACCGTCACCGGCCGAGGAGGACGTTGCCATGGGGACGAGACGCAAAGAGGTCGCTGCAGGGCAGGGAGTGGCCGCCATTCCCGACACGAGCCACCAAGTCCCGGGAGCAGGGGTTGAACAGCATCCAGGCTCTCCCTGGTTCAAGTGCAGCAGCCCTCGCAAGGACCAAACAAAGCGCGATCCTTGCGAGCACATTGCATTGCAGTCGGTCAATCTCAAATGCGGAATCGACACAAACTGCGCCAATCGCTCGCCTCCGCGACGACCCTGCGCCACAGACCCGTGCGCCCCGGTTCACGGGGGCTGCGTGGGTCAGAGACCGCCCCCCGTAGATTGCTGCCGCCACGTGGAACTACCTAAGCCGTTCCCTAGAACGTTGGCTGACGACTTCGACGGATGTCTAAAGAACAGATGTCCAAGGTAGGAGGACGTTGAAAGAACTTGGATCTATCAACCTTGATGGGCGGATCGACCTTGACGGATGTGTTTGAGATCGATTTGACTGAGAATATCGAATGTGATCGGCGCATAGAAGAGTCGGATGACCTAAGACCAAACGTCTTACGGTGGTCCGGACTGCTGTTGTTAGAACTCTTCTAACCCTCAACCTTAAAGAGAGCGGTCTAGGGGGAAACTGCGTACTGCACTGTAGTCTAGAATGTTGGTCTACAGATCGTCGTCGTCAAAGTCACTCCCTGTCTCGCGCAGGCTATAGTTCGTCCCTTCGGCCAAGAACTTCTTCACAGAATGATGTCGATACGGGTGGGTCGGTTAGTGCGCCTCCCACTAACAAATTGATCGCTTGCAGGTGAAATCTAGTTTCCCTTGTTACAGTTGAGCTGAAAAACGACCGAAAGTGCGAGGGGTTTGAATTCAATATGATACATAGACTTATTCCCAGGACAATTAACTTTAGCCTAACTACGTCAACCCCTTTGTGATGTTCTCAAATCACCCGTGTAGGCTAAAGGATGTTGAACGCATCTGTTAAGAAGCTATAGTGCTGCATATTCAATGCGAAGGCATACTATAAGATAATAATCCAATAATAATTGTTAAGTCATTTGATCCACACACTTCAAGGCAATATCTGACAAGCACCCGATACTAAATCTTTATAAAGTCATGTTATGAACGCTAATTGTGCCTTCCTGCTAGACAATTCAGCGCCTCATAGTCTTAGCGATATAAAAACGCAATTCAATAGGACTTGAATGCGTCGGTTTAATCTCATTTTGCTATTATACACCAATTTATTACTATTAGTCAGATATTGGACACACTTTTTTGGTTCTTCGAACTGTTTTTTATTTTCGTAGTGCTAGGCTCTGGCACTGGCCTAGTTAGCTACACCGGTAAGCGCGAGCTGCATTCGTCTGTTGGTTGCAACGGACTGCGGTTCAAGCCCCGGGCTGGGAGTTAACATTCAGAGATTTAGATATCTCGGGCTAGCACGTGTGGGACGCAGGGGCGCAAGCTCCTGCGGAGCGACCTTGGGCAAGTTGCTTACCCATCATTGTCTGTGGGGAAGGCAACGGGAAACCACCTCACTCATCTCATCCCCAGCGGCGTAAAGCCAATGAACCTGCCTTCGGGCAGAGCACCATCATCATCAGGCTCTGGTAGTTTTCAATAATTCCTGGTCAAGTGAATTTATAATGATGCTATAATTTACAACTGATTGTCAATATCGTGGCACGCTGCTGCTGTTGTCTTTTCTTACGAAGTTTGTGTCGGAGAGTAAAGATTAACAAAAAGATTTTGCGATTTTACTCCGACATCCAAATGCACAGTTACATGACACTGTAGGCCCAGAGTCCTCTATTACTGTAATAGAAGGTTCTGTGTAGGCCTATACTTTGTGTGACATCATTCATCCGGACAAAATTCCCGGACATAACCCCGATTTTGCCTAGGACACATTCCTAACAGACATTATTCCTGCACTGTGCAGAGGGCAAATAGCCTATTTCTGAAGATAGTTGATTAAGCTTAATTGTCCCGTTTTCATTGCAGTGTCAACAAGTTTACACCACATAGGTTTAAGATCCTACCACTGTCAATCATTCAGCTGTAATCTTAAAGCTCGTTAGTGTCATCCAATCATTCTGATATAAAAATAGGCATTGCGTGTGTTAATTAGGCCTAAAATGCAGACTTATTAATGTCATATCGGCCTAGTTATAAACACACTATAGTTATTGACGACATCATCGAGTAATCCGTCAGTATGATAAGACCCAGTCCCTCGAGTAATAGACCAACGTACCAGGCCTGCGGAATAAAGAAGGAGGAGGGTGACACTAATCATCTTCGTTATGGTAGTGTCGTTAAGCAGCAACATGCCATAATTATAATAGACCAACGTCAGACGAGTAGACCACTAGACCATAATATCTAGACAACTCAATACTCATCTTTTCACGATAATTTCAGGAGCACAGTTTCGAACAGGTTAAGCATACGACGCTATACAAGATGAATACAATACTATTTTACAGCCTACATAAAAGGGCTTTGTCGATTGTCAAGTAATATACGGCCAGCATGTTTACATCGGATGACTGGTTGGGTTCAAGAGAAGCACCGCGTTGTCTAAAACAAAATCGTGTCACTTGAAACCGCGACCATTAAACGTGACGCAACCAACGATGTGTGAAGGAAAAACATCAAAAGCCTAACGAAATTCACCCAGCCATGTGCGTATAGAGTCAGAGCCTATATTCTATTACTGCGTAGAGTCATTGTGTATAATAGGCCCCCCACTCAGGCCTACAGTGTTTCTGAATATAGCCTGCAAGTGCGCCTTGTATTGCATCTATAGATATCGAATTGTATTCACAGATTTCTGTTGCGCTGATAGGGGACTTACTTTTCAGTGGCACTCTCAGCACGAAAGCTCTATGAGGAAAGTAAATGTCGTCTTAGGGTACTGGTGAGGGATAGCGAGTCATTATAATTAGTCCCGAGTACACGGGAGGAAGGTCGTTCCAAGTGGATGGACCAACCACAGCAAACGGGGGGGAGGGGTTGTTCGGGAGTTTTGTGCAGTTTTGTGACTCAATAGTGTTAGGAAATTTAAAGGAAAGCTTGTTTGCAAATAATATGTATAATTGATGAATATTTATTCAAAGAAGGTGAACTGGTTTGTGATGCGGGTTATATAATATATATATGTATTATATATATATTTATATATATATATATATGCGTGTGTGTGTGTGTGTGTGTGTGTGTGTGTGTGTGTGTGTGTGTGTGCAAGCACCGTCTAGTGATGGAGAGATGAAAAACTATTTCGAAATTCTAAACAGAAATTTGAATAATAACTCTGAACTGGATTCAAACTATTGAGGTTATGTGATGGAATGAAGATGTCAATCATGCAGTTTTTCTCTGTCTGCCTGTTTCTACCTCTGCCTGTCTGCTATCTCTCTCTTTGTCTCTCTATCTCTATCTATCTCTCTCTCTCTCTCTCTCTCTCTCGTCCTCTGTCCTTGCCCCTGTCTCTATCTGTCTCGCCCTCTGTCTCGCTCACTATCTTGCTCTCTGTCTCGTTCGTTGCCTCTGTCTGTCTGACTGTCATCTCTTGTCTACTAGGCAGCTAAATTAAATTGTGCATTTCCCATTCCCTCAAACCCACTGTCTCAACAGCATCGGAACTCTGTGTGGACGTGGCATCCACGAGCCTTTGATCTTGATACCCAGAGTCATGTTTCAAGAATAAATTGCTCAAGGGTGCCAGAGTTATAACCCGAGTCATGTTTCACAACGCCGCCACAGCTCATTATGTTGCCAGCGCCAGTCCACAGCCTGGAGAAAGGAGGGGGCGGCGCTAATCATCCTTGATATGATACCGAGTTGTTGAAATCCACAACACGTCGAATTTCACAGATAGCCTTACAACTGACTGCCCTACATGTTTAACGACGCTGCCATATCAAAGATGATTAGCCTAATTTCGCCCGCCTCCTTTATCCAGGTTTGGGACTGGCACTGGCAGAGGACAACCAGTGGCGGAGTTCTGCTCAATCTTTATTCTCCTTATATCTTATAGTTAGTGTAGGTCAATTAATTATAGGCTATAGTATCATTGCCTGAGATCATCTACTTGATAATTAAATTATGGAAACTCAATCAAGTTTGGGCGCATTGACTGTTCCTATCGCTACAGCGATACCACTGGGATTAAAGTGAACAATAGAGTCGACTTGAAATGGTAATGAGATTAATTCCCCAACTGGAGTAACTCGATCCGCTCAATTTCTACCGATTCTGTCCTCTCACTTGAAGTCTCTATATCACAGTGTCTGATTAATAAGTTCATTGTCTCATGTCTAGTAGACAACTCGACACCTCTATGATGCACTAGAGTGAATAGACCTTGATATTCGTTGTCAAGTCAATGAGGACCATACTTACTTGGCCTTACCGATAATGGGCGCCCGCACATAGGAGCCAGAGGGTGAAATTGCCCTCTGGGGAAGTTTCGCCTGTTTTTAAAAACTAAGCATACCTTTAGCTTCGAAGGCAAATTTTTTCACACTGAAGCACTTATTAAGATAATCATGATACACAAAGTAAAACTGAGGAATTCGCATTTAGAAACGTCTATGAAAAACACCAATGATCTTAACTTCCTGCTTTGTGACTTCAGGCTCTTGTTAAACATCCATTGTGTTTGCCTGTTGCAAAAATATCTCTGTAGGCCTACGCCAACGCTGCCGAGGCGTTACTGGATTAGTGGCATCAACGCATAGTTCCTTAATCCTAGGCCATTCTAAAGCCCTTCTGCTAATAAACCCAGTGGGCATGGGGTAGCCCTGTCTACGTACATGTAGATGGTATGTTCCTGATTCAAGGGCATGGGATAAATAATTTCCCAATGTTTAAAAACCAATTCTTGTATTTCATTGGAAAAATTCTTATATAGAAAGCCCCGAGTTTTTTCTGGCTACTTCCTTCTGGTGGTGGGGGAGGCTTGTAGCAGTTTAACGACACTGTGTGCAGTGTGTGGTAACGAATACCATTAGCGTCGCCCTCCCCTATATCCAGGCTTGGGTCTGGCACTCTTAGAGTGCAAATAGTGGCGAAATGGGGGTGGGGTGAGTTCCAAATAATTCTTCAACGATTGCTGACAAAGCGAGAGGAGGGTCGTCTGATTGAGATGTTTATCGCGGGAAACACAAATGTTTACAGCGAATCGTGAGCTGATATCTGTCGTGCCACCAGGCATTCTTTGTGACGGCAAATTTAAAGTCCTACACACAGACAGACAGACGGGTGAGGGTAGACACTAGACAACAGAGAGGGTACCATTGTCCACGCAGGGTGAGTGGGGTTAGGGGGGGGGAGAGACAGAGGTTGCATTCAACGGGGTAGTGTAGTCATTCGCCCGCGTGTTTCTCGACTGGCTAGCTGGTTGGCTGGTGGGCTATCAGTGTATGACATGCCTTGAGGCGGCCTGCTGCTCTCATTTGTCCTATCTATCGCGAACACGCGGCCACATCGTAGTCGCATCCATAGTTTGGTCGCACAGATGTTGCTGTGAGTTACGGTGGGATACTGAAGGCTGAAGGTTGTGCTCATCGAAATCGATTTATCGTGTGATCGATTCGACCAGATTGCTGAACTGATTGATTGATTGGTAACGGACGAAAGTAGGTTGAGGAGGAGGAGGAGTAGGTGGAGGAAAAGCGATTGGAATGTCGCCAGGTGGAGCGACCATGGAGTCTTTCTTCAACCGGATCATTGGACGCTGGTCGGACAGGAAGAAGAAGCAGAGGTAAGATTGAAATGGTTATCATCGTAAACTGGGGCACTGTACGTGAATGAAAGAAATGCCCGACTTCATAATGCGAGAAATGTGGGTTCGATCCCCCACCTAGAGGGCCCCCACTCTTCCCCCACCTAGAGGGCCCCAATCTAAAGAGGAAAGCTGAAATATCATTTATTTATTTCAGTAGTTTAATGACATCTTATGGCTGATAAGATGGATGGATATTGAAGTCTTTAACAAGAAGAATAATCGGAAAGTCTGCTACAGTGACCGGGGTCATACGCGGAACCACAGCTACTGTAACAGTACTTACCTCGCAAATTCTCTCGTTTTATCGAAGTCTTAAAACAGTAATTTTCAGCCCAGGCTTTGGGAGCGCTCCTGAGTAGTTGCCCTGAAGGGGCGCTATATAAATTTCCATAATAAACAAAATATTTACATGTATGTAACGTATAGTACGTGTACGGGGAAAATGACCTGCAGACACTCCAGACAGGCATAGGCAACAGCTGTTGCCTACTCGCCTCCAATTTTGCCAGTGGCCTACTGTAACATCCATGAGAATAATTTAACATAACATAACTATTCATCCACCAGTTAATGATTTTCTTTGCATTTGCATTTTCCTATTTAAATGCGACAGATTACTAAAATATATTATGTCCATGATCAGACCATAATATTATATACAAGTGGCCATTAAGGCTCCTTTCAATGGCCAAAAATGGCGAGAAAGCTGAAAGTTTCAAAGTGTTGGATGATAGACACCCTAGAGGAGATGAAGGTGACTGATTTTGGGTGACTGATATTGGTGGAGGAATTTCGAATCTGTGGAATTTTTCGCTCGAAATGTTATGCAGATTTGATCCAAGGAGATGCCTGCAAAACACTTTTATTTAATTGCAACTACTTAATTCATTCATTCATTCATTCATTCAGGAATTTATGAGCAGCGCTCATTTTGTTGCTATACTGGACAAGTTTACTACTTCTGCTTATATATTGCTTATATATAGCGCGACGATATGATTGGCAGGAAGGCTGAATTGGTGCTATGAATTAATGCAGAAAAATGTGGATTGCAGGAGAGATGAATTTGTGTGTAAAGGGAAGAATAGATTGATGGAGATGAGTGAGTGGGTAGGACTGGATGAACGAATGGATGTCTTCCATCAACACCTGATTATATTTTGACCTTATTCGCGACTGAAACATTCAACCCGCCAGGTTTTATGAGAATCCGTAATTTTGCCTTATAATATAATTCCTACCAGAAGAGGAGAAGAATTTCTTTATTATTTATATCGCCAGTCATGGATAGATGACTAAATGTTAGCAACTTCTTTTGCTCGGTCTCAGCATATCAGGGAGGATATCCAGTCCCCTCTCTCAACGTCTTACCTCCCACCCAGCACTGCTGCTGTTTAACTACACTGTGACTCACATAAAGGACGATTATAATGTCACTCCTCCTTTCTCCAGGTTTGGTCCTGGCACTGCTAACGTAAGAACAGTGTCGGAGTTAAACCGGTTGTATTCTTAACCGTGTTGCTGTTTAACGACGCTTCCATATCAAAGATGATTATTGTCGCCCTCCTCCTTTAGACAGCCTTTGGACTGGCACTGTCAGAGTGCGAACAGTGACGTAGTTCAAGTGCGCAGGTGATAGCCTATCTCGAATCAAATTTCTGTCCTACTGTAATGACTTGAACCCATCATCTCTGTTGCCTGCGGGGAATGGACATTAGCCCCTGTGCATTATCCTACAGGACTTTAGCCCCCCGGACAAAAAGTCCTCCGGACATTATCTCCCCAATTTTTGCGTAGGACTTTAGTCCCCTGGACAGCCCCCTCTCCCATGAGCAAATCATAGAATAATGCCGTAACCGATAAGACTTGTTACTGGCATTAACATGCAAACGAAAGTTTTTAGTGTCGTTTAGGTGCCAATAATTGTGTCAGTAGGCCTAGATTTGAAATGAACGAATGGGAATCGTATGTAGGGCCGTAACAGTCTGCTTTTTAGTGTCCTATTACAGAGGTTCGTTAACGTCAGTTAGGCTGCGTCTGAGCTTCGTAGGCTTATTAGCGTCGTTTCCATTCAAAATTAGATTGGAAATGAACGGGAGCTAATAATGTCCTACGCCCGTTGCCTGCGTATCTAGCATGCCACAACACTGGTCACAACCCTATCGAGCACACGAATTGCGGCTGATATACCAACCACTGTAATATTTATGAGATCAAGACGTCACCAGCTACACTAAAACAAACTATTAGAGTCACGAAAAGCAATAAAAATTTCTTTCTCGCGTGCAGAAACCGTGAGAATGAGCGCTTCCGAAAGCCTTTGACTTTCCCACTTGTCAACAATATTCGCCGCTTTTAAGTCGCTGCTTCCTTTTCAGTCTATTCTTAGCTTGAATCTGCACGAGAATAATAATAATATAGGCCTCTTCCTTTGTGCCCCAATCGCCCCTTCCCTTCTGAAGTTAAAACTCTTAACACGAAGCACCTGTTCGACCAACCATGTATACACTCATACAGACATAAGCTTACAAGTTACAAGTCAAGAGCCGACAGCAGCACGAAACTATGACGCAATATGCATACACGAAATGATTTATATATATATATATATACGTTATATATGATGGATATATATGCATATATAATTATATAAGCACCATAACCACTAGCATAATATTTTAGCCTTGCGTTGTGAATGTCTCCAAAATGCCCTGAACAATTTACTGTATGTTTAAGTTGCTTCCGTGTAAACTTATAGAATCGGGTACTTCTAAAAAATAAATTGATTGATTGATTGATTGATTGAAGTACATTTTAAAACATATATTTGAATTCATGTATATAATCTATGTTCAGCTAATATTTGTATTGTGTATATAATATTTATAATATTATGTATATAAGAATGTAAATTATATTTTTAAAGTCAATAATGACGCAATAAGCACACACGGTCTGTGCGTTTGCTATATTAGTTCGTCCGTCAGTTTGTGTCTTTATGGATAAGTATGTATGTATGTATGTATGTATGTATGTATATATATGTATGTATGTATGTATGTATGTATGTATGTATGTATGTATGTATGTATGTATGTAACGCCCGCCCCCACCGTCATCCCCGGAGTCACCACTTCCGGATCATCGTACGGTAAGGAGGCCGCGTGCTGTTGTGGGTCATGGTCATGGTCCTGAGATATGGATCGAGGATAAGAGGAGGGAACTCTCGGGTTCAAATCCAACCGATGGAATGATTGCCAACCATCTCGGCTGCCAAGCTCTCTATATGAGATTGGATCCTTGTGGGCCAGACGCTCACTTCTGCGCAGCGTGCCCAAGTGAGTGAAATCTTTAGGCCTAGCGCCTGAAGACTCTGCCAGTCTGATGGTCGACTGGTGAGGTGCGTCCGCCATGTTGGAAGCGGGGGACCTCAGTCCCGAGTTCAAACCCACAACAGATCTTGAGACCGGCGATGCCTCGAGCCGCTCTAGGCGTGTCACAACCTCCGTTAGGGCTTCTCTAACATTTG
Organism: Lumbricus terrestris; assembly: GCA_949752735.1. Classification (NCBI taxonomy): domain Eukaryota; kingdom Metazoa; phylum Annelida; class Clitellata; order Crassiclitellata; family Lumbricidae; genus Lumbricus; species Lumbricus terrestris. The sequence continues at coordinate 6,784,692 of OX457042.1, read as the reverse complement.
ATTGTACTGCAGAGATTTCTTCTCTGATATTTGATTGTACTGCGGAGATTTCTTCTGTGATATTTGATTGTATTGCGGAGATTTCTTCTGTGATATTTGATTGTATTGCGGAGATTTCTTCTGTGACATTTGATTGCACTACAGAGATCGCTTCTTGTGTTTCTCGGGCATTAATCTGCATTGACGAGTGCATAGATGTTATAGCCTCCATTACCACCTCCAATGATGAGGGAGGCCTAGACGGCTGTGAGGGTGTTACAGGTCTACTTTCTTCCATGGCGCAATATGAATTAGGTCTACAGGTAATTCTATCACTATCAGTGAACAAAGTCAGTAATTTCAGTAATGTTTCTTATTATAGTCCATCAATTGAATCCTCAATCAACAACAACCACATTCAAAGTAATCAATCAATTACGTAACCAACTTCGATTACACTCAATGCAAACAATAAACAAAGTCAGATATTTTAACTAATAGCTTCTTGTTATGATCAAAGACATTCAATGCAAACACACTTGGACCGGAGTAAAGCTAAGTTAGTCCCCGATTTACTTTCAAGTCCCTCGGCCAATTTAAAAGTAGCCCAAAGTTAAAGAACCGATCACCCTAAAACCCATCCACTCGTACCTCATGTCCAGATAAAGAGAGTCCATCGTGACATGGCGCGAAGAACGGCGTTGACATGTTCTTCTCCAGGATCTGGCCCGATGATGAAGCCCGAGTGCGAATCTTGCCGACGAGAATCAGCCGCAATGATCCATCACTTCAGTCTTGTTCGTTCAAAGTTCTGACGGTTTTCGTCTTATATACCTATACTTTATATTAACTATAAAACATCTTGTTCTTTCTTGAGTTCCGAGCGCGTCCACTTTAAACAAGAGACATCTTCTTCCTTCAACGTTCTGGCTGCATCTGACTTAAACACGAATACGTCTTCTCTCCTCAAAGTTCCGATCGAGTCTGACTTAACACGAAAACGTCTCTTCTCCGTCGAAAACGTCTTCTGCCTTCAACACGACTTCTACCTGCAAAGTTCTGACCACACCTCTACGTCTCACCTCTTCCACGTCTCTGCGTGTTCTGCCTTCAGTGCTCCTAGGACGTGATTCACGTCAACAACACAAGTCCCGGATGAAAACTGAACTGCGCAGTTTCCCAGCTAGCCTTCGGCGCATATACTCAGTTTCAATTTCCGCACACGTGGCCCTCCCTCTCCCTTCGAGGCGTTAATCTAACGTCGCAATTTCGACACGTGCGAGTGTCGTGTGACAGAGTCTTAGTCTTCTTCTCTTTACCTCTCCCTTATCTCATGTCCGTCTGGCTGTATTGCCCTCACTCTCCATCAGGCATCGGTGCGTGGGCGGACTGTCCTTTTCTGTCCGTCTATCTTACCTCTCTCTTATCTGCCTGAATGTATCGCCTTGACACTTTGCATCATGCCGCCTGGTCGTCCGAAAATATCGCTGATGGCAGTCAGTCAACTTCACCTCCTCCGTTTTGCTACAGCTCCCAGCTGCAGAGCGAGACGGGGAAGTTGATTCAACGGAGGCTTGCCAAAAACATCGACTGCGATTGTCGGTCGTTGAGATTCGTGTCAGACACGATATCAGAAATAAAATAATATTACCCGAGAACAGGCGCTCTATAAATGAAAAGATGGCGGATCCAAAATGGCGACCAGAAATTATAACCCAAATTATATGCCGCGTTACACTATTCTCCCCCCACCCTTATTTCGGAATTTATTTAATTGGACGAATATATTCTGAAATGCGTAAATAAGGCCGTACTCTGGTCTGTACATCACGAGTTCAAAATTATATGCAAAGAACAAAATTAAGCACTGAACGGTCATCGCTGATCACGCTTCAGCGCTCAAAAGTCATTACAAGCGAAGGAAATAGAAGAATTAATATGGTAGTTATATAGCCAGTCGTTGTTTTTCAAGAGTTCCGTCAAAATTTATCAACATTTATGTCCTTACAGGCTACTTTCAGTTCAGTCATACACTAGCGATTGTATGGTCAACGGGGACTCAAGCCACAGACAGAAATATAATTCGATCACATACATGTAGATCATTAACGTTACCGCTAAGCTATTTCATACCATGGCGTCTATATTACCACGAGACTCTTCCAGGCATCAGTTGTGTATCAGGCCATATTATGGCATACTAGGCTACTAGCAACTTACCAAGTCTAACCACCGCGTCGCTAAAGGCCACATTTACCCAAGACCCATAAGCTTATCACGATAGTATCAGGTCTACCTTTAAAGACATACCATACAGTGTAACCTAGGTCTCTGTTTAGCTCATATTATTATAACTCTGTATGTCGACTATCACCACGGTCTACCTCAAAGAAACCAGCTTAAAACTTCAACCTAGTAGTTAATAGGCCTACCTATCCTCAAGACAGGTCATTACTTAATTAAAATATGCCACTTTAGTTAATCTATCCTCAGGTCAGTTTATTATTTATATAGCGCAATGACAGTCCTTATTATGTCTATATACGGCAAGGCTATAGTAAAATTGTCCATATGCAATGCAATCCTTATGCGTTTCAATACAAATATTAATACACAATACAGCACACTAATGAATACGAATACAATACGAATATGAATCACCATTTATGCATTCCTTGGCAAGCATCATATTACGCATAATACAGTTGTTATACTGTACATGAACATGAGAATTCTTCACATGTAAAATAAAATATTTTCATCAAAATCAAAATAAATCAGTGTTAAACAGGCAGCTTCCTGTCATTTTTCAACCGGCCGTAATTAAACGGTCCTTCAACAGAGGTTACCCGGCTAACGTCAAGTTCTCCGGCGGACGACTTCCCGTTGATTCCCCAAACGACCTCCAGTTGTGATCGTCGGAAGACCCATTGCGGAGGGGGCATCCGCGTAAAAGATGGAAGCGGCTGTCACAGTAGAAGCAGCGGCGCTCCTCTCCTGGCGAGTTCCGGCCATCGTCTCGCCTCCTCGTCTGATTCCATCCGTTTCCTTGGTTCCCGCTCGGCGCTGGAGCGGAACTCTGTACAGCGTTCACACGACCGACGATCGGGTTGCCCGGAGTATCGCTCCCGGGTTGTCCCTGGTTGTCGTTCCGGGCAGCCTGCTGCTGTCGGAATGGACAGTCGCGCGCGATGTGGTTCGTTGCGGAACATTCGAAGCATCTCCGCGCAAATCGTCCAGCTTCCGGTTCCGCCGCCTGTCGGTACCTGCACGTAGAACTCAAATGTCCGAGCTGACGACACAGGAAACATCGCGGGGTTCCCCGTCCGTTACCTCTATTGTTATACGACCATTCATTTCTAGTTGACTCGTTCCGACCTCTCCATGGCCCGTTGTTTTCGTATCTGACCTGTGGCGCCGACGATGGTTGTCGCTCTTTCTTCTGTAATTGCTCCATTTGTTTCCTCATTTGCTCCATCTGCCGTTCCAGAACCTTCACTTTCCAGTCCTCTTCCTCCTTAATCGCGTTGACTCGGCCATGACGTCGGTCGTGCTGCTCATGGTCGCCAACTTCCGCCTTCTGATACCCGTCCAGTCGCATCGCCACCTTGTAAGCTTCATCCAATGATTTTGCCTCTCGCTCACGGATCTTAAGAGCGAGAGTTCGATCTCTGAGGGCATCCAAGAATGCTCGAACAGCAATTGCCTCGCTGTGGACAGTCGAGGAACCCGGATACGCTCGTGATGTCAACCGGCGAATGTCATCCACGACCGATCCCATATCTTCATCAGGCTTCTGTTTTCTGGTGCTGAGCTGTGTCTGGAACAAGGCCTGTTGTTCCGCATTCCCATATCTCTCTCGCAGTCGCTGGACCAGCGCCGTCCAGGTATCCAAACTATCTGCGTTTGTCTCACTTAGCAAGTTCGTTGCTGGTTCGACCAAAGCGACAACAAGTTGGTTTAGCTTTTCCTCCTCAGACCAGCCGTTGTTTTTTGCACAAACGGAGAATCTGCGAAGAAAGATTTCGACATCGGTCTTCCCGCTGTAACAACCAAGTTTCAGCCATTGCTTTGGCTTTGGAGGAAACGCCGATGACGGTTTCACCTCGCCAACTTTAGGTGTTGCAGACGCGGTCGGTTCAGGCTCCTTCGCGGTTCCACCCAAGCTGGTAGACGGTAATTCCAGGTCGCCGGTCGTTTGTGTCGCGACAGTGGTCATCGGGACGGTCCGGATCAGGCCAACTGAAACATTGGAAGACGCAGGTGTTTTATCGACGCCCGTTGTTTCAATCCTCACCGGAAGTGTCGGCTTCAGTAGTGATGAACGAGGCAGTTCGACGTCACGGCCGAATCCGAAACTCTGCGCGCCGAGGCAGGAGCTCATTCTCGCCGATTCCACGATGGGTGGCCACCGAGGAAAGATGTCGTCGCTTGGTCGAAACGAGTCGAGCCAAACCTGGTTGTCGATGTTTTCGTAAAACGCGCTCGGAGCGTGGGTAGGAGCAGACATCCGCGAAAGATATGAATGGTCGGGAAGAACGTACGGTTGCATTCGGTCGACTGTCGCCATCACCACAGGTGCGGGTCGGAGATCGGGTCGAGCGTAGCCTCGACCGACCAAGGTTGAAGTTGTTCGGCCGTCGAAAGCGCTGTCGGCCATTGACCGGTAGGTCGGCCTTCCAGACGTGGATTGCAAAATGTCGCCCAGGTTCGTCGCTGTTTCTGCTCTTTGTCGACCGACGTCTGCGAGCGACGCTTGCATCCTCCATTGCGGATTAGGTCGAGGATATTCGACATGAGGAAGCGACGAAAAGGCCAAAGGAACTGGATTAGCCTTATCACCCCCCTCCCGTGGCAATTGATTGGCGATCGGTTTACTTATTTCTAAGTCCCTAAACTCCGGTTGCAGTGCTGTTTGCATTCTGTTATCAATTATTTTAACAGTTTTAGGTCTAGCTTCCATCATCCTGCTGATTTCAATGTCCACACTACCTTCATCAGACATAATTTCCACATTATCAGCAAATTCCCTTTCCTTCCTTCGTTCAAAAGATATTGCCATTTCTCCTCTCCTAGCATAGTCAGTTGCCTCTTCTGACCTATTTTCACCAAAATCCCTAGAACCAATTTGTACCAGTACCCCACTTCTGGTACCAATTGTAACGCCCGCCCCCACCGTCATCCCCGGAGTCACCACTTCCGGATCATCGTACGGTAAGGAGGCCGCGTGCTGTTGTGGGTCATGGTCATGGTCCTGAGATATGGATCGAGGATAAGAGGAGGGAACTCTCGGGTTCAAATCCAACCGATGGAATGATTGCCAACCATCTCGGCTGCCAAGCTCTCTATATGAGATTGGATCCTTGTGGGCCAGACGCTCACTTCTGCGCAGCGTGCCCAAGTGAGTGAAATCTTTAGGCCTAGCGCCTGAAGACTCTGCCAGTCTGATGGTCGACTGGTGAGGTGCGTCCGCCATGTTGGAAGCGGGGGACCTCAGTCCCGAGTTCAAACCCACAACAGATCTTGAGACCGGCGATGCCTCGAGCCGCTCTAGGCGTGTCACAACCTCCGTTAGGGCTTCTCTAACATTTGATTGTACTGCAGAGATTTCTTCTCTGATATTTGATTGTACTGCGGAGATTTCTTCTGTGATATTTGATTGTATTGCGGAGATTTCTTCTGTGATATTTGATTGTATTGCGGAGATTTCTTCTGTGACATTTGATTGCACTACAGAGATCGCTTCTTGTGTTTCTCGGGCATTAATCTGCATTGACGAGTGCATAGATGTTATAGCCTCCATTACCACCTCCAATGATGAGGGAGGCCTAGACGGCTGTGAGGGTGTTACAGGTCTACTTTCTTCCATGGCGCAATATGAATTAGGTCTACAGGTAATTCTATCACTATCAGTGAACAAAGTCAGTAATTTCAGTAATGTTTCTTATTATAGTCCATCAATTGAATCCTCAATCAACAACAACCACATTCAAAGTAATCAATCAATTACGTAACCAACTTCGATTACACTCAATGCAAACAATAAACAAAGTCAGATATTTTAACTAATAGCTTCTTGTTATGATCAAAGACATTCAATGCAAACACACTTGGACCGGAGTAAAGCTAAGTTAGTCCCCGATTTACTTTCAAGTCCCTCGGCCAATTTAAAAGTAGCCCAAAGTTAAAGAACCGATCACCCTAAAACCCATCCACTCGTACCTCATGTCCAGATAAAGAGAGTCCATCGTGACATGGCGCGAAGAACGGCGTTGACATGTTCTTCTCCAGGATCTGGCCCGATGATGAAGCCCGAGTGCGAATCTTGCCGACGAGAATCAGCCGCAATGATCCATCACTTCAGTCTTGTTCGTTCAAAGTTCTGACGGTTTTCGTCTTATATACCTATACTTTATATTAACTATAAAACATCTTGTTCTTTCTTGAGTTCCGAGCGCGTCCACTTTAAACAAGAGACATCTTCTTCCTTCAACGTTCTGGCTGCATCTGACTTAAACACGAATACGTCTTCTCTCCTCAAAGTTCCGATCGAGTCTGACTTAACACGAAAACGTCTCTTCTCCGTCGAAAACGTCTTCTGCCTTCAACACGACTTCTACCTGCAAAGTTCTGACCACACCTCTACGTCTCACCTCTTCCACGTCTCTGCGTGTTCTGCCTTCAGTGCTCCTAGGACGTGATTCACGTCAACAACACAAGTCCCGGATGAAAACTGAACTGCGCAGTTTCCCAGCTAGCCTTCGGCGCATATACTCAGTTTCAATTTCCGCACACGTGGCCCTCCCTCTCCCTTCGAGGCGTTAATCTAACGTCGCAATTTCGACACGTGCGAGTGTCGTGTGACAGAGTCTTAGTCTTCTTCTCTTTACCTCTCCCTTATCTCATGTCCGTCTGGCTGTATTGCCCTCACTCTCCATCAGGCATCGGTGCGTGGGCGGACTGTCCTTTTCTGTCCGTCTATCTTACCTCTCTCTTATCTGCCTGAATGTATCGCCTTGACACTTTGCATCATGCCGCCTGGTCGTCCGAAAATATCGCTGATGGCAGTCAGTCAACTTCACCTCCTCCGTTTTGCTACAGCTCCCAGCTGCAGAGCGAGACGGGGAAGTTGATTCAACGGAGGCTTGCCAAAAACATCGACTGCGATTGTCGGTCGTTGAGATTCGTGTCAGACACGATATCAGAAATAAAATAATATTACCCGAGAACAGGCGCTCTATAAATGAAAAGATGGCGGATCCAAAATGGCGACCAGAAATTATAACCCAAATTATATGCCGCGTTACATGTATGCATGTTTGTATGTATGCATGTTTGTATGTATGCATGTATGAATGTATGCATGTATGAATGTATGTATGTGTGTGTGTATGTGTGTATATATGTATGTATGTATGCTTGCATGTATGCATGCATGTATGTATGTATGTATCTTTTGATGAATAGGATGATGATGATGATGATGATGATGATGACAATAATAATAATAACAATATTAATTTTCAATAATATTAATATCAGTGATAGTGTTAGTAGTAGTAGGTCTAGTAATAATAATAACAACAATAATCATGATTAGACACGTAGGGCCTTTCCAGACAATTTATTTTCTGCAATGGATAATATTGGTTGATCCTGTATATACCTCGGGCATTAAAATTAATGACGATAGCAATACGGATAACGATAATCATTATTGATAATAATCTTGATAGCACCATCAACGATGATGGTGTCGATGGTTGTTAAGATGATGATGATGATGATGATGATGATGATAATTATACTAGCTTTGATGATAATGTATGGTTGTAATACTAATGCTGATAATGTGAAGGGATTGATGACAATGACAACAAAAATAATAACGATTGAGCCTATCAGATGGGAAACACATTTCCATAGGCCGTCAAATCTGGCTGCGACCACGTGTACGCACGTCATAATAGACATGATGGCTGTACGGCTGTAGCCTACGCCTGAGAGTACGTGGGTCGCACACGTAGGAGAATTCCGGTCGGACCACAAGCTTGAAGCTAATCATAAGCTTATGGACACCTCAACAATGGTTATGAACGCAATATCGTATTCCTAGTCACCGATTCATGCGATGTGTGGGGTGGGCTTTAGATAGTAGAATGAGTGGTACTATGCTGAATTGTAAGCATGCAACCACGTTTGTGTGTTTTGTGTGTTTTGCAAGTGTGTGTGTGTGTGTGTGTGCATGTGTGCATGTGTGCATGTATCGGCGCCATAGAAAGCAGCTGACATGCGGGATAAGCCCTAGCGAACAAATACGTTTTTGGCATGGATTTAAAAGAAAGAATCCACTGAGCTGGCCAATCGAATAGTTTAAGGAAGTATGTGTGTATGTATGTATACATGGTCATGCATGTAGGTAGGCCCCTCTATGTATTATGCATGTTTGTATGTCCATACATGTATGTACGTACGTATGTGTTTCGTCTGTCGTGTATATGTTTATATTTGTGAGTGTATATGTGTACATTGTGTAGCCTTATCTTTCTGTGCGTTTGCTAATAACGTAGGCGTGCGTGACAAAGCCAATGGAATGCAGCGACGGTCTGTTATATTATATATTTGTGGACATCGTCACGCTTGAGCTGACGAACAAGATGTCTGGAACGTAGACTCAATTAACCTTCTGTCCGCTACAACCTTCACCTCTGCTTTGCCACCAGAGAAAGTTTTCCCGCATTTTTCATTCACTTTGACATTGACGTTGGCGGAAGTTACAGAATCCGAGCGTTTCGGACGTTATTGATTCTCTAGCAATAAAGGGATTTTCCGAAACGGTGGTATTTAATAATGATAATATGTATACGTGTGTGTATATGTGTGTGTATGTAATTATGTATGTATGTATGTATGTATGTATGTATGTATGTATGTATGCATATATCTATGCATGTATTGATTGATTGATTGATTGATTGATTGATTGATAACAACCGTCTTCGTTAATTATTCCAAACAGATACAATGCAGTTTGAGTACAGTTCATAAAGCGAATGGATCACAAGTTATAACACGAGTTGAATTGAACTGTTTTTTTCTGGCAGCCATGCAAGACTTCCATCACATCATGTTGCTCGTTTTATCAACGCCATCTATCGAATATACGGCTGAGAAGACATCTGGGAGTTTATAGCGAGAGGTGATTCCACGTTAGTGCGTTGTTCGAGTGGTGGGTGGTTGCCAAAGTGCTACCAGTGTTGTAAAGTCCCACTCCCAAGCGGCGGTAACACGCTTGGTCTTGGATCATGTGGCTGCGAGATCGACTCCGAGTAGTGGGGTGGGGCGTGTGTGGGGGTTAAGGTTATGGTAATTTGGTAAACACTCTGGCAAGAAGAGCACGGCATGCAGGGTGATCACTTCCTGCTGTATCCTCCCATAGGTCCACTCAACTGTCTGTTAAATTCGACCTTTGTAATAACTTGTGATGAACAGTCATACCATGATTATTTGTCTGTATGTGCGCTTGTTATAGCGCCCCTTCAAGGTTACTACTCAGAAGCGCTCCCGACTATATACAGCACGGACGCTGCTTTGGAGTTTCACGCCGAAGCGCTTGAGCAATTGCGAGTGAAGGACTTTCTCAAGGTCCCATAATTATTGCTGCTATCATTCTGCGCTAATTCAGTTGAAATTAAACGAAGACTATTATTGCAATGAGTAAGTTGTTATGTAATGTAATGTAAATCTTCGAGAATTTCTCAGCGCCCACAAAAGCCACGTCAGGGAGACCAGCCTATTCACCGGCGCTATATCAAATCAATTCCGCAGTAGCCACAGCTGCCGTTTTCGTTCCGGTGCCAGGTCAAAATCCGAGGAAGTCAAGCCGAGGAGACAGCGTGGTGCTACGGTGATTGCCGGTGATGGTGGTAGTTGGGTGATGGAACATGATTGGAATCTGGATAGGATAGGTTGTCATCGTCACGTGGTGCTCTGTCAGAGAGCGGTGGAAATTGGTCTAACCTGGGAAGTAAATGTCAAGCCTGGGAGGCTGGAATGCGTTGACTTCCATGTCCATGAACTCAGGCCTTGTTCAATATGGGCTGAATGGCCGACTGATGGAAATGAGTGTCTGCACGGCTGCACCACGTCTCACGTGGGGGTATGGGTTACTGTTGAATACTGCTTTTTTCGCTTGAACTGGACAGGGAGCACCTCTGAGAGACCTACAAGGGCGCTATATAAACTCCAATAGATTGATTGATTGATGGCTGGTGGTTCTGCTGTCTCCACCCGCAAGTTCGAGGTCCTGAAAAGTTGGAATTCGTGTAGATATATGATTTGAATTTTGATCGGTGACCATAGGCAGCGGCGCCCGCAGGCGTACGCACGTACGCAAGTGCGTACAGCGCGCTGAAAGGCTAAAAAAAAAATTACTGATGACTAAAAAAAAGGTCATCAGTTTTTTCGGCGGATGGAAAAGGTATGTTTTTTGGGGAAATTCGAGGCTGATGACTTAAAAAAAGGTCATCAGTTTTTTCGGCGATCCTGACGAAAATTTTTCCCTGTTGGCCTCCCCATCGAATTTTTTTCCCCGCCCCTTGGCTGTGCGTGCAAGAAAAAAAATCCTGGGGGCGCCGCTGACCATAGGTGCCCATACTATATGTGATTGTATTGAGTAGATCGTCATGGTCATGCAGGCAAAGGAGTTACGAATTAATTAAATGCAACTGGGTCAGTTCATGTAGGCCTATACGAGTCTATATACGACCCAGATGTTCCGCAATTTGCAGCAGTGTAATCTATATACACACATATACATATAATATGCTAAGTGCACATGTATAACGGTCGGAAGCATTTTGTGATAGGAAAGTCTTGCGTGCCATTCTGTAATATGAAACCGTAAGTAATTAAGGTTGGGTTAATGTTGAGCGGCTGTTTTGTCCCGTAAAACGTCGCATTGATATGAATGCATGTCTGAGCAGGCACGTGGATGATGATTAGGTGAATGTGGTGGATCAGATTTCGATCGCGTTGTTTGATGGTGATTTAAGCCGAGGTCTGTGTACGGATTTTTCTAATTAACTGCCATGGTTGTGTGCGATTGATATGCATGAGGAGATTCATGAAGGATTCGAAGGTATGTTTGTGAGGTGGGGGAGCGGTCTGGGGAATGTTTGAGGGGGATATGAAAGAGTGTATGAGGATATTCGAAGGGATGTATGAGGAATTCGCAGGAATATATAATGCGGATTCGTATGAGGGAATTCGAAGGATTGTATGTGGGGAATTCGAAGGAATGCATGTGTGGATTCAAGGGGGTGTATAAGGGCAGGGCTTTTTTAACGTGCAGTTCTACACAAAATGTGCAGTTCTAAATGGATTCGTGCAGTTGTAGAAGCACTTCCGTCACGCTCCGTGCAGTTAAAACTAGTAAAAATAAGTCATTTTCCTCAGATTGGGAGTAATTTACCATGGAGGATGAGAAAGGAGAGAAGAGGATGTGCACTGTGGAGTTCTAAAAAGAGGGCAATGTTTGGAAGGTGGTTGATGTCGATCAGAGGCTGTTGACGTCTTTAGAGATTTCAATTCGTTCTTACTTACCTTTTCAACAATTTTATTTCACTTTCACGACAATTACTGCGTGTTTGACCTGAACTCAAGAGGTGGTTGTTTCGATCTTTAAGCATTGAAGGTCGTTGTTTAATATAGGCTACATGTTGGCATATAATCATACACATAGGCTATATAAAGCCAACAGTCATATTGCTTCATTATGCAATTGGCTTCTGTATAGTCACCTTAAGCCCAAAGACATTTTTTTACTACAGCGATCTTCCCTGTTTTAATTCAACTTTGTTTCTGCTTTGGCAAAAATAGGCTCTTTATATACATATTTATTTTCAAACATTAACTTTCCAGCCTCAAATATTCACCATTCTTTTTTGGTGGCCCCTCATGTTCTTTTAAGACTACACTGATGACGTTACGTATAGAAAAACCTACTGGAGGAAGATTATCAGTGATGAGAGCATTTACACTATACAGACAAGTTTAAACCGTTTAAAAGGTGTGTAATGAAACCTTTGCCAGTGCTGTATTTAGATACAGTCTGTACTGTAGCAAATGCGATCATGTTGTCAGGACCGCATTAGCTACACGAATGACAACAGCTCTCTTTCGACCGTTTTAACGATCTCTAATGCAAAAATAGGTGAACCAGTTTCTAGTCGTTCACATAAAAGTAATATAAGCTTCCTGTACTGCAACAGTGTGTACACAGGACTCGAGTTGAGTCCACTGCGAATCGCGGTGTTGCCCCCCACACCGTAGGCCGTATAAAAGCGGCTTGTTGTAACAGCAGGCTGAGTCCGTCATTGCTCGTACTCTGGCGGTGCCAGTCCCAAGCCTGGATAAAGGAGGAGGGCGACGCTAATGGTCTTTATTATCACACGGTGTCGTTAAACAGCAACAAACAAAGCAGGCATACAGAGTGACATTCCGGAGTTGATTGCATGCGAAGGTATACGTGCATTCGCGCTCTTTTCAATCTGTGCTTTATATATACGGTCAATGTTATTTATGTGTGGTGTGTACTTACACGCGTGTGTATACATGCACACGCATTGGAATAAATACCTGTGTACTGCACACGTTTCAAGGAATGCAGGACTGTGGTTGTCTTCCGTTCAATTTCGATGCCTTAATGGGGTTTCACATAGTTTCGTTCTAATAAAATATACTTCTTGAGTTATGGACTATATTATTATGTATGTATGCGCACTTGTAGTTCGTTCGGAGTGACACAAAGCAGTGGTGTGCAAGGTCTGACAAATTGCCTGTTGCATGGTTGAAATACAAAACATCATTTTTTTATAATGAAACTTGTGTTAAGGTGGGGCACTTGGGCGAATCTATTGGCACAATTACATCTTGAACAGCTGAAGTGAAGAACACATTAAAAGTAAACATTATTTTATTAGTAACCAATAACTGTTGTTTCATGAGAAGTTTAAGCCAGTTGCTCCATGATGATGCGCCATTCATAGCGGAGATGCTTATTATTATAGGGTCAATATAAATTGATTTAAAGGTGTTTAAAACAAAGTGATAATTTAGCGTTTAGTGATTTCTTATGGCAGCCTATAGGTATTTGTTTGGTATCTAATTTTTGCCTTCAATTACTTCGTTGTGAATCAGATATATTGTATAATAACTTGCGCAGTTTTTGTTAAACAACGCAGGTGCAAGGAAAACATGCTCAAGTGTATAGACTCTCTTGTTCTATCTCGTTTTACACTGGCAGTACCAGAACAGTGGCAATGATGGGGTTATTTCTCGCCTAGTTTTCATAGACATAGACATAGACATAGTTTTATTGATCCCAACAATTGTACATGTATGTTTAACAAAGTATAGATATAATTCACAATAAGAAAATACTCAAAGTGAATAGGTATTATAAGAGTGAGGGAGCAAATAGGCACACCAAAAGGGACAAGTCCCGCTAAGCAGGGGCCTAATTAACAAAGTGAAGTGAGAAAGTGAAAGCTGAAGGGAGTATTTGAATGCAGAGATATTACTTAACTAGGGAAAGAAAAAAATTATTATAAAAAAACTAATGTAATAAACACTACATGAAAAGTTCAGAGAAGGAACAAAATAAAAGCAAAAGCAATCAAACAAATCAGCATTAGCATGGGTAACCCCTCATGCTATTAACAGAAAACATTACATAATGTATACACACGTAACAAGTGTTTAAAGTGAGTTAAGTTACACTCTCGCAAAAAGTGTGGAGTTTTACTACACATTTACCTCCACAACTGTGTGTAGCTCTCACTCTTCCACGGAAATGTGCAATTTAGTGTGGAGTTTTTCCACTGCACACTAAATGTGTACCGTAACTACACACTAAGAGTGCACTTATAACTACACAATAGGTGTGCAGTAGTGCACTATTGTTACACACTAGGTGTGCATCTTAGCTACACACTAAGTGTGCACTCATAGCTGCACACTAAGTGTGCACCATAACTACACATTAATTGTGCACTATAGCTACACACTAAGTGTGCACCATAACTATACACTAAATGTGCACTACAGCTACACACTAAGTGTGCACCATTACTACACACTAAATGTGGACCATAACTACACACTAAGTGTGCACCATAACTACACACTAAATGTGCACTACAGCTACACACTAAGTGTGCACCATTACTACACATTAAATGTGGACCATAACTACACATTAAATGTGCACTATAGCTACACACTAAGTGTGCACCATACATGCACAGTATTGTGCCATTAAAACATACACAATAAGGTGCATATTTCCTTCACACTGTTTGTGTGACTTTGGCAACACACTAAATGTGCATTAAACATTACTATATTTTGCACCCGAAGTTCATTTTAAAAGTACAGCATTGTGTGCTGAAGTCCATCGGAATGTGTACTTGAACTGCACATAAATAGTGGATATATTGCAAGTATTATTAGCTGTGTGAACATGTGATATCCTGATTTTGCTTTCATTTAGAGTAATTTACTATTCTGGTTCATACATAAAATGATAAACCATAAATAATTAAATATGCTACATTATCACAATCTATTATAAGAATGGACCACAATATTCATAATTGATATTCATATTATTGCATAATCAAAATCTGAAAACAACACAAAACTTGAAATGTCAGTCTTATGAAGTCCACACTAGACTACAATGTCCATTGACACAGCAGCTGCGAGACAGAATTTTGGGGAATGCTTCAGATGCTCTTTCCAATGAAGTCGGCCTCCTTGATAAGGTTCAATGCCACAGGAAGACCTGAAAAAAGGCCAAAGTTTGATTGAAATTGCTACTACAAACAGTTAGCTTAATTTTTAACATCACTGATAATATTATTATAATGTAACATCACCTGTAGAGGGATAAGTTGTGTGATCTCCAGGGTATGGGTGACGACTCATCATAGGAGTGCACACCAAAGTGGCTCTAACTCATTTTACAATTACCTTTGTAATCCCCTTTGAACTCTGCAGACTTTATAATAATGCTTTCCAGGTTTATGTGCAACACTTAACAGCAATTTAACGCTCTATGCACATCTTCAAACCACACTGCGTTCTTGCTACTACCAGCTGAAGCGACGCCATTGGAGGATCTATCTCCTCTGTTTTACAGCCATAGTCCATCCTTCATCTAATGTCTCATTGATTACCATAATTCATTACAAGCTGGCCTTTGCAAGGTACGAATATGCCCCCCCCCCCATATCGAACCTGAACTCTCAGGCTTGGCTCAGTGCACACCTTCCAAGCTTTTGGAACCAGTTTATTCAGGAGCGCTGTGTTGAATGGGAAATATATATCTGTGTATACAATGTAGGCATACGCAGGGCATAATTAGGCCTATAGGTAAATGAGCTGAACATTATGCCCACCACAGGGTGCGATAAAACACATAAGAATAATTATAGGTAAATGGCACAATTTAAGAGATTAACAGCGATATCTCTTACATTATGGTGAATAGCGTGCTTCGAAGTCTCGCTCTAGACGACAAGAGTGCATAATAGAGCAACCAAGATGTCAAGGGTTGGAGGAGCTGGAGTGGATGAGTGAGTAGTATTGTATTTCTTTATGGCAGAGCGATGAGTTTGTGGTAGCGCAAGTCGCCTGCAGATGACATTAAAAGCATGGAGGTACAAGAAGTTGTGTTCATGAGCTGGTGGTGAGTGGTGCTAGGATATCAAGGTCGGAAAGAGGGAATTGTAGCAATACAGAAGGTCATCAAAGAAGAGGAAGGATTTAGAACAAGTTGACAGTATATCTGACGAAAGACTGATGGTCAATGCACTCGGTGCAACAGAAGGAATGAGTGGAACGAGGGGGAAAGAGCAAAGGGTCTAATTTCAAGGTCAACCCTGAAAAGGTAATGGCCATTTATTTTCAGAACAGAGTGTTATAGATTGCAAGATAAAAGGGAGGTGGCGAAAGTAATTTAAAGGCACAGGATGTGATTCTCAATGAGTTGGGAAGTCGACTATTGAAATGGATTACCTATGGTTCAGAAAGTAAGATGCAAGAAAGTTAGAACTATTGTCGACATGAATATTGGAATCGCCAGTGAGCAAGAATTCATTTGAGTAGAGGAAGAAAGTGAGAGGAGGTAAACAGATTAATCAAGAAAGACTGATGGTTTGTAGGAATAGGCAGACAATATAGGACGGTTAATAAAGTAATCTGCGAGTAGATCCGAGGCACGTTGGAGTGTCGTGGACGAGCTTTCGTAAGAACTAAATGTGTGGCCATAAGAATATAGTACAAGGACCAGAAAGGAGATGCAGAGAATAGCCACGTGATTCATCCATCAGCTACAACAGTGGTTGAAAACCCCTTTTTTAACTTTAGGGCCACTTTTTCTTAGTTGCGGCCATCAGCTACAACAGTGGTTTGAAACCTTTTTTTTACTTTAGTGCCAGTTGGAGGTCACGAGAAGCCACTAGGTCAACAGTTATTTTAAATTTAATTATCAACAGATGCACTGATACAGTCATGCATAATATCTATAATTTCGATTATTCAAGAATTTTTTGACATACAGCAACTTATCACATGAAGAAATAAAATTAATGAAAAGTGGAGAGACGAAGAATAATTTTTATATGGTTATAGAAACTAAGTTTACGTCTAATGCGATTTTGTTGCTGAATATTATATTTTAGTGCCAGGTAGAAGATTTGTTGCAGCCAGAATTATCAGTCCATTCAAGTTTGAATAAACAAACCATGAACGATTTTTACTCTTAATAAATTTCATGGCAGAAAATGCCTTTCCACTAAGTCATGACCATTTTGTGTATGTGTAACCAAAACAAACATAACATCGATCAAAAGATCCCAAATGTTCCAATTCATTTACTGGAAGCAGCCCGCAAAAATGATATCATAGTGGCTGCAGTTGGCATGATGGGAAGATATAATAATTTTATCTAAAAATTATTAAAATCGAACCATAGTAGAAAATTTGCTGTTAGTTATTGTTGTCCAAAAATAATTTGTAATAGAAAATAATTATGTATTATGTCCTGTCCAAATTGTCAATTTCTGCATATATTTTTGTTAATTCCTTAAGAGGTTGAGGGGCAATTTTTAGACCCGGCGGACCATTTTTGGCCCGTAGGCTACGGGTTTCGAACCAAACCACCGAGCTACATAGATGAAGGTGGTCCATAGACGTCGAGAGATCTCAACATCGGAAGTAGTCAGCCGCTCCAAGTATTCGCACTCTATCTCCCAGTAGCATTGATGCATGAAATGGACGAAAAGATTCAAGGCAACCCCCTCAGGAGAGCACCTAAATTATCTTGTAATCATCATACGATGTTTGAACCACTTATAAGAAGGCGGCACAACAGTCACGGGTACAGGAAAAAACAGAAGAAGAAACCATGGCAAGTACTAGAAATGAGTGGCCAGAGAAGAGACATGCAATCAACAAAGCACATATAGCAAGGAAAACAGGAAAAAGTAAAAGATAGCTATAGAAATAAAAGAAATAGGAACAGATATGTAAAGAACAGTGGCTGGAGGAGAAATGCAGAGAAGTTAGTTCATTATGTGCCATGGTGCCTCGTATGCAAAATGGTGTTGAGGAGTTTCTCACTTTCAATCAGTTAATGGGTGGACATGAAAAATCACCGAGATGCTTGTCTGGCATGACGCCACGAATTACACAATTGAAAACTAAGAAACTTCATCTTCTTATTTGTTACACTAAAAGCAATTGATGATGATGATGATGATGGTGCTCTGCCCGAAGGCAGGTTCATTGGCTTGACGCCCCTGGGGATGAGATGAGTGCGGTGGTTTCCCGTTGCCTTCCTCACAGACAATGATGGGTAAGCAACTTGCCCAAGGTCGCTCCGCAGGAGCTTGCGCCCCTTCGTCCCACACGTGCTAGCCCGAGATATCTAAATCTCTGAATGTCAACTCCCAGCCCAGGGCTTGAACCGCAGTCCGTTGCAACCAACAGACGAATGCAGTGCGCGCTTACCGGTGTAGCTAACTAGGCTATCTAAAAAGCAATTATGATACCCCTAATTATGTTACTGATTTGGGCATGTGGAATTCATTTCTGATAATGCTGTTGCCATCCGGGGTCATCTTAAGCTTAAGAGGTCATGTTCAAATTCATTTTGCTGCATCAATTATGTTGATTATAACTTTACTAAATGTAAGATGCCAATTGTAAACTCTTATATGTTGCTGCACGGTCACCATAAACACGCAGTTGAATGTCATTCATGGCGTCATCCTGGACAAGCACCTCAGTAATTTTTCACGTCTAAGAACCCACTGACTGATTGGAAGTGAGATATTCTCCCAATACCATTTCGCATACGGGACTTCATGGCGCATAAAGGACTAGAAAGTATTCCAAGTTGTGGAAGAAAACTGAGATACGGTTAAACCATGAAAGCCAACAGTAGACGGCGAAGCTGGAAACCATTAGGAAACAAAGACAAGATTAAACAAAGCTAGAAACAGTGTTACGAAGAGATCTATAATGAAAAATCTGGTGGATAGTACTATACCAACTGAGGTGCCAGCAAGTAACAGTTAAGAGCGGCTACAGAATATACTCAGCCATGAAGTACAGCTAGCTACCTATAGGGAGCCTAAAAAGGGGAAGGTGCCCGGAGAAGATAACATGTCAGATTTCATACAAGCAGGAGAGAGATTAGTAGATATTGCATACGTTGTGCAACAAGATCTACCAAAGAAAGTAATGCCTGGCGTACAGGGAAAGGACATGATGGTACTAGCCATAAAGAAGGGCGACAGAACGGAATGCAGTCGTTGCAGAGGAATCAGTCCGTTGAACATTCCTGGGTAGGTATACAGTAGGGTGATTCACATTACAATGGAGAAAAAATAATTTCCTCTGATTGTCTGACATGGTTGATAATTTTGTTCCTTTAGTCTTAGTGAACATTCCATCAAAATTTTATTGCAATATGTGAATGTTTAGAGGTAGCTCAATGACCTTGAAATCTGATATGGGGTCTATATGAAGAAATCAATGCAATCGTCATTGACGAGACACTCGAATGGAACATTTCCAATTAGATTAAGCTGTAATCCTGTAAGTTGAAAGTATGTATGGTCATAGGCCATACATGAATAATTAATTCTTATTTTCTTGTGATCACTAAAAAACCTGCTGAATTGTAATATTTGTTTTGACCGGCGACGAAATTGCTACAAAGTAGGAATAATTTCACATAATCGTATGAAAGTATAAATGCATGGATATTTCTGTCTAGACATTGTGTTCAGACAGTGTGATGATATGAATAATCAATTGCATTTTTATACACATTATTCTGAAATTTTTTATTTTTACGTTTTTACTGCGTAAATGTCATATCTGGGAATTCCATTTCCCAAGTATAATTAACAAGATAATGAAAAGTGACTTTCGGTTATTTATTTGTGTAAACTTCATTTGTACAGACCTAGCTGCAACAGAAAGTAAAAAATCGCTTCATTTAATACAATACAACCATCAAATAAAAAGCAAATAATTTATTTGGCAACCAGAACCAGAACAACAAATCAAATCAAGCATCAAGGAAAATTTTTTTTTAAATATACTAAAGCAGTGCTTAAGGAATGATGCTAATAGTTTCAATTTGGTTGCACAGAAGACCTGGAAGGGGTCTTGCAATGCCACTAGGTGGGCCCCTGGGCGGTGATACAATGGTGAATGGTGATGATGGCCATTAAGTTGCCATAGTGATAGAGTGGTCTTGACATAAGATATAGTGGAACAAACCAACTTTAAGAAGAAGACAGCAAGCACCTTAACTAAAAGCACGGTTACACATTCGAAGAGCATACGGCCTTTAGCAAAGTATAAGGCACAAAGTCACTGGAATTTAATTTTTTATATTGCAAATCAGAACATGAGCATGTTCTTAAAATTGACGAATGTAAATTTCTTGCATATCGCAAGAATCTCAAAAGATTGGGCATGGATCTTCGTAAGATGGAGGCAAGGGTTGCAGAGCACACGATGACACAATAAGAGCCTGATTGATTCAGGAAATGCTAAAGAAATCTGCTGAAAGGCCTGACTCGAGTAACCATGCAGGCAACTAGAGATTTCAATAGCGGCGACCGGGATGATGAGATTGATGACGAAGAGGGCAGTGATGGTTACGAGGGAAAACATGAATGTGACTGCATAACAGCTGAATACTCTCCCTGAAGGTTTACATGAAGATACAGTAGAGAGAAAAACTTTGCATTAATCAAAGCAGAATGTGTCTTGGGCCTCTTGGCTGACGTACACTTCTCAAACAGGAAGGTCACTGTGCTGATAAAGCAGATAATGGAAGTAGGCCATTGTCGAGAATATTCTCAACTGTTCACTGCAAGCAATCAATTGTCAGCAAGATGAGGAGGTGATGGAATTGTGCCTATACTGATTCTAGTAGAGACGGTTGCTAGTGATGGAGTGTGTCATCTTAGATAACCATTGCATATGACACATGAATGGCAAATGTCACTTATTGTTTTGAGACCAATCTTTATAGAATTCACTTTTAATTGACAGTCTCTAAGGTTATAAATTTCACAGAATTCTGTTTTTCTTCAAGTCATATATACGAGGAGTAAGCATGCATGGGAGCGTGAAAGCACTGGTACGGTGGAATCTGATACACCAGACTCTGGCAGTTCCATAGGCTTATTGTACAAGCTGACCAGGCAGTGGATTACTGCTGGGAATAGTAAACTTTTTTTGTTTATGGAATACTGTGAATGAATATCTTTTTCCTAGGACTATTTTAGTCAATAATGACCCTATGTTTTGTTCTATTCCACTTCATTTTGTGTGTAAAATCTCACATGTACATTCTTTCAATTTGTAGCTTCAATGCGAATGTATGTGGAAACTTTGGGATCATTGAGCTAGCTCTAAAATACATTTGGCCTTGAAATGTCTTATACACAATTTATTCTTGGTCCAAAAGGAACAAAATTAGCAACCATGCTCATTGAAATTCGAAAATAATTTTTTTTGAATCACCCTAGTATACAGTGCACCAATCGTAATCGTAATCTCGAGACTTCTACAGCGCCCACAAAAGCCAAGTCGCGGGAACCAGCTTATTCACAGGCGCTCAATCAAAACAAAATCGATAGGCAGCGGGTCAAGTCCGGAGAGTCAGGCAGGCAGATAGATGGACGGCTCAGGTGGGTGATGCTTAGAATTGAAATGACGAGTTACGTGATAAGAAGAGGAGGAATCAGGATAGGATTTGTGAAAGAGCAATGTTTTCAGTTTTGAGTGAAAGACCTGTGGAGAGATAGCGAGAGGTGGAGTTTTGGTGAGTTCGTATGATGGGTCGGAAGTTTGCCGAAGTGCTGGCGGAAGTTTGTTCCAGAGAGGTGGAACGGCAATGGCTATGGAGCGGTTTGCGAATTTCAGTGATGAAGTGATGGGAGGGCGAAGCAGTGTAATGGAGGATGAGGAGTGTGTTGAACGAGGTGGCTGGATGGTGAACAACTAACGAAGGTAGAACGGCTGGGATGATTGAAGTGCATTGTAAGTGAGTGAGAGGACTTTGTATTCGATGCGTTCAGGTATTTTGAGCCAGTGAAGTGATTTCAGGAAAGGAGTGATGTGGTGACGTTTGGGGGTTTTCGTCACTGCACGGGCGAGGGCATTCGGATAGCTTGGAGGCGGTTAATTTGGGTTATATCAATGTTTAGGAAGAGAGAGTTGCAGTAATCAAGTTTCGCATGAACTATGGATGTGCCTATTGTGGATGCAGTTTTAAAGTCGAGCATAGGTCGGATTCTACGGAGATCTCGTAAGTGCATGAAACAAGTGCGGGAAAGTTGGGCTATGTGGTCGGAGAAGCTAAGATGCTGGTCAAAGATGAACCTAGGTTTCGGACAGGAGAATTTGCGGAGAAAGTGTGGTTGGAAGAAGAGTCATTGTTGAAGAAAATAGAGGGATCTGGAATTTTTTGAGTTGTTCTCTGAGGCCTATTAGTATAAATTCTGTCTTGGAGGGGTTAGGGCAGAGGAGATTTGAGGTCATCCAAGAGGTGATTTGGGTGACCACACAGAGAAGAGTATCTATGGAGTCAGAGAAGCTGCTTGGAGAGAAAGAGATGAATAATTGGGTGTCATCAGCATATAGATGATGGTCCAAGATACTGCAGTCTGCAGCAGCACCAGAGATATGTGGAGGGGTGGCAGCCAATAAACAGACGGGCATCATGGGTGGAAGAGGTGCTATATATCAACTATAATTATGTAGTCAGGCAAATGTCAGAGAAATAATTTCAAAAGAACAGAACCTGTATGACAGCTTCATAGACTTCAAGTAGGTGTTCGGCATCATGTAGTAACAGGATCTCTGGCAGGTGCTGAGAATTACGAAGCGCCAGGAAATTGATGGCACTGTTGGAAGCATCTGCACAGCAATTATTGAGTTCAGTAAGGGTGGGTGGCGAATTTCTAGATTAGTCCAAGACTGTGGTGGGTGCAAGAAATACGTGTCGACTTTGCCAAACCTCCTTCACTTGATCACGTAGGTATTGAAAAGTCTCACACTGAGATCCACGGCTGCTGTTGAGTCACAGCAAATGCAAGGTTGAACCGCCTTCTGCAATTTGCTGACAATATCGATCTGTTGCAGAGTCAACGTAGCAACTGCAGGAGCCAAACTTGAAAACAATGACTATTGGAAAACAGCATGCGGAGCTGGAAGGTATGCTGTGAAACAATTGACAGTTTGTGTAATTGGGAGGTCTGAAGATAGAAGATTGTTTATGCACGAAAGACATTAAACGGAGGATTAGGTTGGCATGTGCAGGCTGAAGATTGAACAAGATCAGGGAAAAAGCAGCGTATTGATAAGAACGAAGATGAAGCAGCACAGCATTGTCATCTCGGTGCTGCTAATATAGATACAGAGATGACTAGAGACTGCTCTAGAGAATATTGGGTAGAAGCAGGAGCAAAATCTGAAATATGACCCGAGATGAACTGAGACAAAGAGAGACAGAGGTGAGCAAGACCAGGAAAGAATGATCATTTGGTTCTAATGTATGACGTGAATGGACAAAAAATACTTCTAACTACAGGTCTGTATGGACACTTGAGATAACAAAGTCCTGAGTAAGGCAACAAAAACCTGGATGGGCGATATAAAGAAGGATGGGAGCCGGAGAACATGGATATGCGGGAGAAGAACATGGATATGAGGGCGAAAAGGGAAATAAGGGGTGCGGTTTATAAAAAGAGAAAGAGAGCCATTTTTAGATGCCATGATGAGGCTTCATCGTTGGCACGTGTGGAAGTTTGAACCCATAGTCTTCTTAATACAGGTTGAGCACTCAATTCATTTGCTACCACGCCCCAGTATAACTATTCTCAGCAACTCACATATCATATATGCAACAGACACAAGGGATGGTTACGATTAAAAGTGATCAACGCAGTTAACTAACCTTTCACCGATGATACATCAAATCTGTAGAGGATTGGTGAAGGATGGTGGATGCCTGCCTTGGATTTTCTTTTCATGGAGTCTGTTGCTTTTGATCTTTGTGGAGGATTGATATCACAGAATGATCTGACAACAACAATAGTCAAAGTTCAATTGGCAATCTTAACCATCTACGTCAATACACTGCAGCTGCTGGCAGCAGAGTATGAAATTGTGCCATCATGCTGTATACAGGTTGGGTATAGGAAGGCCCGTATAAACTCTTGAAGCAAAATGTTAACAAAGTAGACCTATATAGCAATGCTGTGATGTGTGCTAGAAAATAACCATTTGACTTCCGGGAACAATGACATAGTATCTAGTTTCATATTGAATGTTGAAATAATGTACATGCCTTTCGATGCTGATCATACATACCACCGACTTATTACCAGTGTGTATTCTTGTACAATAGGTTTTCTTGCATATCTACTATTGTTGTTTGTATGTTGTTTGAATGCGCACTTGTTATAGCACCCTTACAAGCTCTATACTCAGAGGCGCTCCCGACTACAGAGCGGACACTGCATCAGATTTTCACGCCAAAGCGCTGAGCAATTGCGAGTGAAGAACTTGCCCAAGGTCCCTACGCGGTGACTTGAGGTGGATTCAAACCTGCAACCCTTTGGCTGCAAGGCGACGAGAATACCCACTACACCACTACGCCCCACATTCTTGCACACATAATTTAAAAAACACTAAAATCTTATATTTGTTTATGCAATAAGTACACGCTTTGTGGAATGGACAGTTTGCCATGTTAAAATTGCATCATTTCATTCATTCATTCATTCAAGAATTTATATAGCGCTTCTTCTGGGCGACTACTCAGAAGCGCTCCCGACTCTAGCACGGCAAAAAAGGACAGTTTTGAGTTTAGTAAAAAATGTTCCAGTAATAACCCCAGCAAGTAGACGTAGTTCCTGTGGAAGCCCATTCCACACAACTGGGCCGATCACAGAAAAGGCTCTATGCTGCATCGTTGCAGTTCGTGCAAAAGGGACCAATAGCAATCCCTTCTGTGCAGAACGGAGGGGGCGGTGGTCTAGGATACTAGTGGAGCAACAAACCTCTTGCAAGTACTGTGGGGCGATTCCAAGCTGGCATTGCCTAACTAGGGCAGCGATCCTAAATTCAATGCGCTGCCGAGTAGGAAGCCAGTGTAATGTCTCCAGCATATAGCTGGACACAAGATCAAATTTAGGCATTTGTCCAATTAAACGTGCTGCAGAGCGTAAGACTCTGTTAAAGCAAATTAATCGATTGGATGGGAGGCCAGAGTAGAGTGACGAGCAATAGTCAAGACGGGAAGTAATGAAGGAATGGACCAGAGTGGTGACAGCACTAGATGTCAGTGAACGAGCAATTGTGCGAAGCTGACGCAATTGATAGTAGCAGTCTCGAGTAAGTCGGTGAATGTGAGGAGCAAATGTGAGCTCTTGGTCCAAAAGGACACCAAGGTCACGGACCGTATTTGAGAAAGTGTAAGTGGGGAATTCAGTCACAAGTGCATTGAAGTCAATTTTAGCAAGTTGCTTACGATTGCCCAGCCAGATAAATTTAGTCTTAGTTGGGTTTAGGCGCAGTCGGTTAGATGACATCCATGTTTCTAAGGCAGTTAAGGTCTCACTCATGTCCCGGACCACTGATATGGCGCTAGAGCGGCTAGACGATAGGCAATGCTTGTACGCTTGTACATCATCAGTATAAAGCTGACCCAAAACTGCATGTGTTGCAAGAAGAGATGCAAGATCAGAAGTATGAATTATGTACAAAATTGGACCAAGGACAGATCCCTGCGGCAGGCCATGTTGGGCAGGGACCCATGCGGACCTGGTAGAACCATGGACCACACAGAGAGAGCGGTCATATAGAAAAGAGGTTATCCATTCAAGAAAGTTACCAGTCAGACCAAACGAAACTTTCAATCGTTCTAATAAAATCTCAAATTTTCGAGGCGCATTCATAGATTTAAACCTACATAAACCATCCTGTTCATAAATAAATGCTTAA
This sequence comes from Lumbricus terrestris, assembly GCA_949752735.1. NCBI lineage: Eukaryota > Metazoa > Annelida > Clitellata > Crassiclitellata > Lumbricidae > Lumbricus > Lumbricus terrestris. The sequence continues at coordinate 6,759,105 of OX457042.1, read as the reverse complement.
TCCATTGCTGTATTACCCGATTAGCTGTCTCAAACGAAAACCAAAATCCAGGGTTGGTGGTAGAAACCTCCTTGGTAGTCCATGTCACAAAAAAGCTTGGTAGCATGAGGGTCAATAAAAACATGGAACTTCAATCTTCACATTTCCTATAATTATAATATATAATTATAATAATACAACATAAATATGAGATAAGAAACAGGTAGCGCACCAAGTAGAGAGGATAGTAATAAAACCATGTAAGCTTCAAGGGCATATCAGCAATCAGCACACATGATCGCAGAACAGAAAATAATGCCACTAAACAATTACTAACGAAAGAAATTAACACGGTCCATACTCACTGGCTCTTCGAGTGAAGTTTTGAACACGCGCTTCATAGTGTGACAGACTCAGCATTCTGTCCATTCAGCTACCTTATGGACCTGTCATCAAGTAAGTACAACCTTTATAAAGCAATTACTAATCACACTTTTTTGTAGTCATCAAATAGACATGTGCAGTAAAAAATATAATTTCAATTAATATATATATATATAAATAAGAGGTCAATGCTTTTAACAGCAATTTCTTGTTACGAATTATTCCATTGGAGGTATGAAATTGATATTTAAGATCGAAAATTAAAAGTGTAGTTTTATGCCAGAAACAACAATAATATTTAAGCTTATTTAATTAGGCTATTGAATATATTTAACATTTAGCATATTTAATTACGCAAATGCTTTTCATGATAACTGTCATAAATTCTACTTCTATTTGAGCAAGTGACATTTACATCAATCCAACTGCAAGCTTCACAATACTGCCTTCATTAATCCAACTTTTACTTGCACAGGACTTATTTTCATCACTCCAAATTCAATTTATGCAGAGATTCATATTCATTGTACAGTCAGATAAGAGAAATAATAACATAGATTTGTGTTAAAATACAGGATCGGTTCAATTCAATAATAAAATACACAAAAATGCAGGTTTACCAATAGTTGTGTACAGATTGCATGGGAGTAAAAGAGATTATATAAACTGACATGAAAGTTGACTTAGAAATCATTTATTGATTTATTAATCGACAATCAAGTTTTGCTGCCTCTGTAGACACAAAATCTTATAAATACTAGCGAAAAATGGCAAAAATTCATCAAATAATAGTAAAAATGAATCTATTTCCGATAAGCAGACAATTTTGAAAAGTTGGTTGCAGGACGCTGGCAGCAAACATATATCTTGACTTGTGAATGGCTGAAAGGTCTGTGCGCTTTGGAAATATGTCACTAGGACTCGACAAGCGGTCCTGGCAGGCGGAACAGATTTCTGCTCCATCTGCATCTCATATCAAACCAGCTGCAACGAATACCCTGAGCTACGCTGAGAAATAATCAAATTTTAACTTCACCTGGGCTATTCTTCAGCATAATCAACATTCCGCAATTCCATCGATGCACAGGAAAATTTCAACACCAGTCATCCCATAAAATCCTGAGTTAAAACACAATTCAAAACTGAGTATATCATTTAAATTATTTTAATTATAGTATTTACACAACTGAGTATATCATCAAAATTATTTTAATTATAGTATCTACACAAAGATAGATATATTCATAGATCTGGTATCACTATAACTCAGTTAGTTCAGTAATGGAGTCACACCCACCTAAGCTAAGTTTGTGTCTAAATAATTCGAGTCCGAGTGTAAAAGAGCTCCAGTCCGATTAACTAAAGATTTTTTAAAGGTGTTATGATGGACTCGGACTGGAGTCCAAGTCCGAGAATTAAAAAATTCAAAATACACAGAAACATCAAGTCCAATGCACACTATGCCTTGACAAGGCCATAATGCGTTTGAGGGGCCAAGTAAGTACCGGATTATCGGAAGCAGCAAGAGGGCCAAATTATGTGGGCCTAAACAAGGGGAAGGTAAATTTCACACAGTGCTCAGTATGTGTCACATCGTTTGTGTTTCTTATAAGTTTAATTTTTCTTATGTATTGTATTGTGTTTAAACATTTATAAAGCGCTTCAAATATGGTGAACTGTTCAGAGGCACTCCCAGTGTGCAAGGTCCACGAGAAAAAGCAGGTTTTGAGAAGAGGTAAGGCAGAAGAGAAACTGCCACACAGAAGTGTAGAGACAACGGAAGTTGAAAGAGCATTCCAAAGAGAAGGACCAAATGAGGTAAATGATTTAGATTGAGCTAGAGCAGTTCTAAAGCAAGGAGCCAGGAGGTCAGGTCTGCTGGATGAACAAAGTCAACGGTGGGAGGAAGCTGAGTGAGGACGAAGTATAGCGTTAGCCGGATACTTTTGCGCAAGACCCCACTGAGCCTTTAGGACCAGAGCGAGGATCTTAAATTGTGTGCGAAGACGGAGAGGAAGTCAATAGAGCTGCAACAGTACTTGGGAAGACAGGCAATCAGTCTAGCAGCTGCGTTGAGCACCGACTGAATCGATGATAGACGAACTTTAGGAAGGCCAATGAGGAGAGCACTGCAGTAGTCAATTCGAGAACATTATAAAAGTATGAATTAAGGTAATGAAGATGGAGGACAGGCAGAGCAAAGAATGACCCTGACATGGGTTAAATGAAAATATGACGAGCACATCAGATTTGAAATATGCTCAGTAAAGGTGAGCTATCAAGTACAATATCTGGATCCCACGCACTTTAAGAAAAGGAAAACAGTGAAGATTTTCAGAGAGCAGAATTAGATCAAGCTTCTGGAGCTGCTGGGGAGTACCTAACCTGTTAACTTCAGTCCTCGAAGTATTAAGCGAAAGGTGATTAGAAGACATTCAGGAGTGGAGATGATTAGTAGGTGATTCAATAAACCCAACTACAAGCAACTAGGAATATGGGGGGGAGGGCCATGGAAATATGCCTGCAGACAAAAGTGGACATCATCAGCAAAGAGATGGCCAGCAGCTCTATAGATTGTGAAAAGAGAAGATATGTCCACCATGTAAAGAAGAAATAGGATAGGCCCAAGAACTAAACTTTGAGGAACACCAGGTTTGTTCGAGAATCACTAGATATAATTAATCATTTGGGTTCTTTTAGAAAGGTACGACCGGAACCAACATAGGTGGGACTTATTTTAACACAATAGAAGATCTAGAGACGCTTGAGAAGAATATCATGATCAACCACATCAAAGGCTGAAGAGACATCATAGAGGGCCAATACAGCCCAGACCTTTCAACAGCAGAATAGATTTCAGATGGTAGAGAAAGGAGGACAGTCTCAGTGGAATGATGGGCTAAAAAAACAGACTCATTTGCAGGAAAGAGACCAGATTCCTCAAGGTAAGATAGAAACAGCAGAAAGCAGAGGTTTTAGACAGGCCAATAATTTTGGCAGGAAAAAAGCCATGTTCAAGGTTGGTGTCAAGGTTAAGTTTTTGAGGGAAGGAAAAACAAATGTTTCTGTGAGAGAGGGATGCAAAATTCAGAGATGGACTTATTAAACAGACAAAGCAAAAGGGCTAAAGTCATCCAAAATGTAATTAATAACAAATGAGGTAGTGGATCAAGTTCATATGAGTTTACGCTAGACATTGCAAAACAAGCCAAAGATCCAAGTCAGTGACAGGTACAAAATCATCGAAGACAGTCGAAGTCGAGGTAAACGTTGGAGGTGCGCCACCAGTTGAAGCACGAAGGCAGTCAATCTTTATTGCCAGTACCTCTGGAAGTTCACTTGCAGTGAATGCAGGTGATTCAGTGGAACGAAATGTCCTGCCAACAAGCTTCGGAGATCAACGGCCTCATATGTCTGGGATTCTTGTGGTTGCGCGACACGAGCTATACACCTAGGAAATAAGAAAATCTTAAACTGTATTCATCATGAGTGGAAGTGAGACAAATGCGGATCTAAAAACTGGAAAGCCATGTTCTTACCATATGCGTCACACCCCTCGTAAGCTGCATATAAACTCCTCACTGTCCCTTGTAGGCCTATACAGTTTGGGCTATCAAACTGTAGCCCTTACTTTTTTTGCCGATATTTTGTCCAGAAGTAAGAATTTTTAAATGAAAGTTTACAGGCTTAAAGACAATTCATATTTACACATGATGGCCAGATTTCATCAAAATATTTCAAAAGAACAAAAGTTATATCACTTCTAGTTAGAACACCCACTGGTTTCTGACAATTCAAAAACGTAATGCATCAAAAAGTAGCAAAAAACCATTTCATAAAGACATCTTGCAAATAACTGTTTTCAAATGCACTTGATAGTGTTTCACAACTTGTGTTCAGTTTGTTCACCACCAATGTACAAACTTGTAATGGGTCTCTTTGCAAAGTCCTCTATGGCCTTGTTGATGTGTTACAAAAGTAAATATTCCCATATCAACATATCAACTCATCAATTCTCTTACCGCTCTTGGTTTTAGTTGTAGATTGTGGCATTTCTCTAGAATAGCAGTCCGCAATTGATCATCAATCCATCGAGATCAAATCCGGAGATTTGGGGCTATAATAACACCAGAACAATTGACATTGAGCCCATCTGCTCTCATCGATGGCAAATATCTTAACTCTCAGCTTAACTCTTAATTACTGTTTATAAGAGTAACCACTGCATGTAGCTTTATATCTCCGAGACCTTGCTTATGAAGTGTCTGAATATACATTTTGTCCGTCATTGACACCTTGGCCATTTTCAATTTTTTAAGATATTCGAATTTCCTTCCTTTAGAAGCAATATTATTAATCTAACAGATTCCTTATTTACTAACTGGATTGTCATCTTGCTAAGTGGCATCACAGTGACGTGCAGCTACGTTGGCACCCTGTTTCTGCTTTAAATAATAATAATGTCTCTTGTTCTTATTTAAGTTCTCTGCCCCTCGGCAGGTTCCAACTTCAAATGAAGCCAATAATGTTTATCATCTGATAATATTAAGGGTATTTGATATCAATTATTTGGAATGAAACTTAAGAAAATTAGTTATTTGCTAATTTTTTGTTGCCTCACGTTTTTGAATCGTCAAAAAAGTGGGTGGCCTCACTAAAAGTGATTTAACTTTTGTTCTGTTTGAATTGTTTCTATGAAATCTGGATTTTATGTGTAAATATGATGTTTAAAATCCTGTAAAGTTTCATTCCGAAATTCCTACTTCTGGCCAAGATATTGGCAAATACCTTAGGAGGATACTTTTTTATGGCCAACCCTGTTTATATACTGCAACATATTCATAAGTCGACAACCTCTGCTAATGTTGACCCGATCAGCTGAGGTCAATTTTTTCAAGAGCTGCGGCTTGAGCGCCTCAGTTAATCCCGTAAACAATAAAATAAAATGAGAATGTATGTTCAAAGTCAGTGTATTATTTTTCCAAACAGGCTTTCCCTACCGAATGTAACCTGCAGTAGCCAAATATCGATATCAAACTAACCTGACTTACTAAACACACGTGTCGATATCAATCCTGTATGAAACCTGCAGTAGCAAAATATCAATTGACATCAAACGAACTTGTCTTACATTAACACACCCGTTGGAATCCATACTGAATGCATAGTAGCCTAATATCAATATCAAATGAACTTGACTTACATTACACGTTTACCCATCGGAATCCATACCGAATGTAACCTGCAGTAGCAAAATATCAATATCAAACATACCGAATGTAACATGCAGTAGCAAAATATCAATATCAAACGAACTTGACCTACATTAACACACTTGCTCGTCGGAATTCATACCACATGAAATGTGCGGTAGCCGAATATCAATATCAAACGAACTTGTTGGGGCGTGGTGGTATTGGCATTTGCGCAATACTTACAAACTTATAAATTAAAAATCGCAAGAAATACAACCAACATTCTTACATGACTGGGAAAGGCACAAGAAACTGATTACATGAGAACAATATCAGTCCTCTGGTTCATTTCCTGGCCTGTATATGACAGTCCAAACGTTGTGGATCATAGAAAAATTTCATGTCCGAATAAATGTAAATTGGCAGTTGTGCAATATTTACAAACTCATAAACTAAAAATCACTAGGAATACAACCAACATTCTTAAATACATGAAAAGAGCACAAGAAAGTGATTACATGACAACAATATCAGTCCTCTGGTTCATTTCCTGGTCTAGATATGACAGTCCAAACATTGTAGATCATGCCATTTGCTCGCAACACAGTAATATTTGTCGACTTCAAAAAATAATTTTCCAGAAACCGAGCCGCACACACCCTCCTGAATTTTGCACCAATGAAGGATCTGCACGTCCACAATATCTGTGCAAATTTTCATCAATTTCAAAAGATAAACATTGTCACTTTTTTGATGAGCTTTGGACTCCATTTTCACGATCATGATAAGGAAAACGTCGGTGGAAAACACACTAATAATTAAACTAATCAGGTACTGACTATATGTCTGATTAGCACCAATGCGCCTCAATATGAAACCAGTACAAGTATTATTATATCTCATTCCTGCCTGCGGACATGATGTCCAAAACTTCAGCGAGAATTGGCGTCTGTGCTATATTTACTAATTTTTATATTAAAAACAAAAAACAACTCTATTTAGGTTCTTGCATATTTGGAAAGAGCACAAAAAACTGATTGCACAAAACCTATTTCAGCCCTCTAGCTCGTTTCTTGGCCGAGGTATAACAGTCCAAACTTGGTGAATCATGCCGTTTTCTTGCGGTACGTTTTTTGATCATTAATATCTGGGTCAAAATTTGAGATATTCTGCTCAGATTTTCACTGTTATTCATTATATTGCATGTAGTAATGTGAAAAAATTCAGAAAAATCCAAATGGGTGTGGTGGCAAATTGTCATTTTACTGGTTGAGTTGACATGGAATGACCCAGTAGCCTAATATCAATATGAAACGAACTTCACGCCCATAACTTGCATACCTGTCGGACGGTCGGAGTAGGCCTACTTCCGTGTGATCCAGCATTTATGCAGGCGTTCGATCATTTTCATCCGAATTGTTAATCTACCATAAACCCTTTTCAAATCGCTTTCGAATCGATTAAAATAAGTCGTCCGTTTTAACTGTAAATTGAAATGTTTACGCCTTGAATTTACACCGCCCGGCGCCCGCCGACAATATTTGATTTTTTCATTCCAACCTGTGATTGGATGCGGCGAGTCACGTGCGTCTCATCTTGGCTCAGCGCACCACTATGAAGCACAATGCCTGGCTGGCTGCAGGCTGTGACTAGGAAGAGAGGCTGGAGCTGGTCTGCAGTACGGAAGCTCATAGGGGACATGCAAGTTTTATTTATCTAGTGCGCACCAGATAGTTTCTAATGTGCACTAGATAATATCTTGTGCGATCTGGATAGTTTATTATTATTATTTATTATTATTTCTCTTGGTCGCACTAGATAAGTATCTAGTGCGCACTAGATAATAACTTGTGCGCCCTAGATAAAGAAAAATATTGCACTTCCTTATGGGCTTCCGTACTGCAGGCTCACGGAAACAAAATTTAAATCATATAAGTAATTTGGTAAGTAAGTAGCCTTTATTTTCATCTGACCAGTTCATAGGCTATACACTACATAGTAATAAAAGCATTACATATAATTATGTTAAAATAAGTTACATCAGGAGCAGATCTAATATAAATTAAGAAAACGTGGAGTAAATAACAATAGAGAATAAAGGGAGGCCTGTCTTATCTAAACCTGATGCTAGGCCCATTGCAGACTGATAAAGAATAGCGTGGCACCTAGCCTATAACTAATAGGCTATTAGTTAAAACGATAGTAATTAATTCGCGTGGACGACAAAAGGAGAGCGAAGCAAATGATGAACTGGGACGCAGTCAAGAAAGAACTGGCCAGAGACAGTCAAGGACGATCAAAGACGTTTGTAGCTGACATGGGATGAAGCGGAGAGACTGGCAATGGATAGAGAGGAGTGGATGAGATGCGTCGCCCGAGTGCAGATCTGCACAGGAAGGACTTAAGATCTAAAGTCTAATTAATTCGCTATATACGATAATACGACAGTATTATGAACGAAGACTTTTGATAATAATAAGCGCCTTTGATAGCCTACACTTTTAAAAGCCACGTCCTGGAGAATTATAATATCTCCGTATCTCCGGTCGGTTGGTCGATCGATCGATTGATTGCTTGGTTGGTTTATTGGCTGGTTGATTGGCTGATTGATTTGTTGGTCTATTGATTGGTTGGTTGTTATTTCGTTGATTGGTTGGTCTATTGATTGGTTGGTTGTTATTTCGTTGGTTGATTTGTTGATTGATTGATTGACTGATTAATTGCTTTATTTGTTGGTTGGTTGATTGATTGTTTGGGTTTGTTGGTTGGTTGATTGATTGCCGGGTGTGTTGGTTGGCTGGACGGGACAGTTGGTTGACTGATCGATTGATCGATTGACTGTTTGGCTAGTTGGTCATTTGGTTGGTTGATTGATCGATTGATTGTTTGTTGTGTTGGTTGATTGATTGTTAGGTTGGTTGGTTGGTCGGTTAGTTGACTGATTGATTGATCGATTGTTGTTTGATCTGTTGGTTATTTGGTTGGTTGATTGATTGATTGATCGATTGATTGTTTGTTGTGTTGGTTGATTGATTGTTAGGTTGGTTGGTTGGTCGGTTAGTTGACTGAATGATTGATCGATTGTTGTTTGATCTGTTGGTTATTTGGTTGGTTGATTGATTGATCGATTGTTGTTTGATCTGTTGGTTATTTGGTTGGTTGATTGATCGATTGTTGTTTGATCTGTTGGTTATTTGGTTGGTTGATTGATTGATTGATCGATTGTTGTTTGATCTGTTGGTTGGTTAACTGATTTAATTGATTGATTGATTGATTGATTGATTGATAAATGGATGGATAAATGGATGGATGGAAGAAAAATGGACGGACGGACGGATGGCTGCATAGATGGTTGAAGGATTTAGAGGCTGACGAATTTATGGGCAGGAATACACATTCAGGCACGCATACATGCATACATGTACACACACGCACATGCTAAATTGCTAATATAGCCCTACACACCAGTGGCGTAGCCAGGAATTTTTCATGGGGGGGTTTTATGGCCGGAAACCCTGTTTTTTGCTATTTTTCTTACTTAAATGAAAAAATAACCTTTAAAAATATTTTTTCCGGAGCCAATGGGGGGGGGTTTAACCCCCGAAACCCCCCTTGCCTACGCCACTGCTACACACTAACTAATGCCTAATTGCCCTAATAGCTGTGTATCATAGTGGGGTTCAGATAACGGTGATCTTTGACCGGTGCTCTATATGGCCCAAGCCCACCGGGCCACCGTAGAGCTGCTTCGGTGGGAGACGGAGAAGGATGACTGTACAATACATAGCCTGCAGAGTGCAGACCCAGTGCAGAGACATAACTGGTGATCTGTCCGAAAGACAATGAGAGCTGCAGACTGCAGCATAAACCACGAGGCTTCGCGCGGGAATTTAATAACCAGACCCTATAGCGTGAAAACGTTGTTAAAGAAATGTTCCGTTTGAATGCTTGACTGCCTGTCTTCCTTTGTGTCAGTCTGTCTGCTTGTCTGTCTGTCTGGTTGCATGCGTGTCTTCCTGTCTTCATTCCTATCCGTGTGTTTGTATGTCTATCTGTTTGCATGCATGCGTGTCTGCCTGTCTTACTTCTTATCCACCTGTTTGTCTGCTTGCCTATCTATTATCCTCCGTGTCTGCCTGTTGCCTGTCTCTCTGTCTGTCTGCTTGTCTGTCTGCCCCGTTCGCGTGCGTGTCTGCCTGTCTTCCTTCACGCCCGTCTGTTTGTCTGTCTGATTGTCAGTCTGTTTGCATGCGTGTCTGCCTGTTTTTCTTTCTGTCCATCTGTGTGTCTGACTGTCTGCTTGCCTGTCTGTTTGCATGCTTGTCTGCCTGTCTTCCCTTCTGTCCATCTGTGTGTCTGACTGTCTGCTTGCCTGTCTGTTTGCATGCTTGTCTGCCTGTCTTCCTTTCTGTCCATCTGCGTGTCTGAATGTCTGCTTGCCTGACTGTTTGCGTGCTTGTCTGCCTGTCTTCCTTTCTGTCCATCTGTGTGTCTGACTGTCTGCTTGCCTGTCTGTTTGCATGCTTGTCTACCTGTCTTCCTTTCTGTCCATCTGTGTGTCTGACTGTCTGCTTGCCTGTCTGTTTGCATGCTTGTCTGCCTGTCTTCCTTTCTGTCCATCTGTGTGTCTGACTGTCTGCTTGCCTGTCTGTTTGCATGCTTGTCTACCTGTCTTCCTTTCTGTCCATCTGTGTGTCTGCCTGTCTGTTTGCATGCGTGTCTGCCTGTGTTCGTTTTCTCCGTCTGTTTGTCTTACTTCTGTCTGTCTTTCCGTTTGTTTGCCTGTCTGTCAGTCCAGATGTTTGACTTTCTGTGTGTCTGTCTCTGTTCGGTTAACTGCGACACTGTTATTATGGGTTTTCTGGGGTCGAGAAAGGTTAAGAGGCCGAGGAAATTCTGAGTATCTGGTGAGTCACGCTATAGGATTCTTTCACCCGCCCGATAGACGCTGGAGTTCCTCTTCACCCAAAACTGCACAATAATGTGTGAAACGTAGTTGATGAACCGGTCCTCGGTCTGTCTATGGCAGACATCCACAGAATAATGTGTTAATAAAGTTACATAATTACACAATTTCGACTAGCACAGTCACTGTGCAAGTCTAAATTCCACAAAAGTTACCAGCGTGTAGTAGCCTTACGAATGTGAATCGGAATTTTATTCCATATGACAGGGCCTTGGAATTTAATGGAAAATTTCCGAACATTTGTTTTTGCAAAAATAATACTGAAGTCTCTATTACCTCTAGTGAGTCCAGGATGCAATGCAGGAGAGAAGTAGGAAGCAAAGGAAGAAGGGAGAAGTTATTGATGTATTGATACATAAATTGAGATGTCTGTTCAAATCTAATCTGCTTAATATTTATATATTTACATTGTTTAAACAAGGCGTTGGCAACTTCCTTTTAACGCTACGATTTTAGTGTGTAGCTCAGAAGGAATTTGCCATTTGCGGGCTAATATTTTTGCCGATTCATTTGCCATAGAAACCGAGACCCTGTCAATTTTGTTAAAACTAAACACATTGAAGATTTATACATGTGCACAAGGTAATGATTGCCAGGGTTGTTGGTTCAACCCCCAGTCTTTCTTAAAACCCCATAGTACTTAAGTTTCATTGCGCACCCCAAGTACACATAAATAAATGCCTGACCCCAGTTATTTTTCTTAAATTATCTGTGCATTAAAATAGATAAAGATATATTTTTATGATGACAACCTTACCTCGGATATATACTGTAAAGTTCAAAACTACGACAAAGGCCACGTGTGCTTTCAGTTAAATCTGCTTTAAAATGCATGAATGGATAAAACGAGTTCCATATGAGTCAGATCACGGAGGTCTCGATCCAATTTTCTCATTTCATGTCCAGACCTAAGCTTAGTTCCAAAATAACAGACTTCCTCACTTGTCAAGGTCCCAAGGGCCGGTAAAAGTGCCCAGAGACCAGATCCGGTGACACGAAACGGAGTATCCCCCTGAAAGCTATCCGGGGGGATGAATTAATCTATCCCCCGGATGGAATTAACCGGTCCATACTATCCGGGGGGGGGATAAACCAATCTATCCCATTTTTTGAAAAATGCGCATAATAAAAAAAATATGCTGTAATCAAAATTTTAAGTGACTCTAATTGTTTTAAGTGTCATAAGCAATGCTCAGATAAAGGCAACATGAATTTATTTGGTGACTCTGAGTGTTCTTAAGTGTTTTAAATGTTTTAAGTGCTCTAAAAACAGGCAAAACAAATTATCTAGTAGGAATAAACATACCTGTAGTTAGTGTCATTGTTCAAAACAAAGCAGATGAAAATCAATTTGCAAAAAAACCAGTGGCGGCGCTAGGGGGGCTGGGGGGTTAAGCCCCCTACAGGAGGCTAAGCCCCCCCTAAAAAAATGGCCATTTTAATTATTTTACATAGAAAATCCACGATTTTTGATCGATGACTAAAAAAAAAAAAAAAAAGGTCGTCAAAAATTTTGGCGGCGAAAATGGAAAATTTTCATGAGATTTTGGTCGATGACTAAAAAAAAAAAAAGGTCGTCAGAAATTTTGGCGGCGAAAATTTTTCCGCGGGCTTCAGCCCCTCCGAAACTGAAATCCTGGCGCCGCCACTGAAAAAAACCACGCTGAAGCGTTTTTTTCAACTTTTTTTAATTTGGGGAGATACAATTAATACGGGGATACTCTATTTCGTGACACCGGCACGCGGGTATCATGCTGTCAACCTCTGGCTTGGATTTAAACGACATCTTGCGACTAGCAGAACCGTTAACGTTGTAATAATATTTAGTAGTGTCAGTCAGTTTAACGACATCGTGTTTTCTCTCTATCTATAATTATGATGTGAGTGAAACAGAATTGTTAAAAATGTACTTGATCACTCTTATAGCATCGGTATCAGATGTTATGATGGTGTCTAAAACAACAACCATTTATTTTGCTTTTGCTTATCGGAATCAAATGACTACCAGCATTTTGCCTTGCTCGATTAAAATTTGCATGGAGCAATTGACAGACAGACGGACGGACGGCGGGCAGACAGACAGACAGACAGACAGACAGACGGACGGGTAGACGGACAGACAAAAGTCAATGAATAACAAGAAGCTTTATCCAAAAAAATTCAGCTCTCATTTCAGGAATCCTGTCCTACCGTCGATCAGGCCTATTGCATCTGGCCCAGTAAGAATGGAAGAGTAAACTCGGTTTTTCACATCACAGTATTATAATGATTGAAATTCCATTGCGGTAGAGGTGATACATTTTTCGAAATCTTTCACATTGTGTGGGAAGAGTAAAGCCAGAGAATGCGTTGGCTTTCACAAATGAATGCTTTGGTCAACGGCTGTCTGCAACCCCAGCATAATTATATTCCAATTTTATTCTAATTTATGTCGGTCAGCGATGAGTTCACACCTGCATGGGGTGGGGTCAGTTTTCGTAGCAATAATTGTATGCACGTTTACTCAAAGAGAGGAGAGGAGGAAACGCGCCCACGCTAATGTGTGGTTGGCCCTGTGGTATGGAATGTCCTGACTCTTGCGTTGCACCTGTGCGCTAGTAAACTCTCTGACGCGTTCTATAATTATTATAAGCACTTGAAAACTGTTTTTGGGCCGCGATGGAGCAATGAGCACCTCTGAGTAGTTTCCTAGAGAGGTGCTATATAAATGCTTGAATGAATGAGTGGATAAATATCTAACTATATACATGGACTGTCTCTGTCTGTTTGTCTATGTATCTGTCTCTGTCTGTTTGTCTATGTATCTGTCTCTGTCTGTTTGTCTATGTATCTGTCTCTGTCTGTTTGTCTATGTATCTGTCTCTGTCTGTTTGTCTATGTATCTGTATCTGTATGTTTGTCTGCGTATCTGCCTCTGTCTGTGTGTCTGTCTATTTCTGGAATATCTTCTAGGACAGGAAGGTATGCATCTACCTATGTGTCTGTCTGTATCTGTCTGTGTCTGTCTGTATGTCTGTCTGTCTGTACTTTTAGATGAATTTTACAAAGCAAGACAAAGGAAGCGATAAATAATGGTTATTTTGTACACGTGTGCATATGTATGCATATAATCATGTACAATTGTGCGTATACATATGTAATGTGTATACATATATATACATGAAATATGTATGTATCTTGCAATTTATTATATATATATATATATTATATACCAATGTCTATAATGGGGAACGGACATTAGCCCCCCGGACAAAAGCCCCGGACAAAAGCCCCCCGGACATTAGCCCCCGGCAAAAGCCCCCGGACAAAAGCCTCCGGACATTAGCCCCCCGGACAAAAGCCCCCCAAAGTAGGACATTAGCCCCCCAATATGCAAAGTTAATTGAAGTTTTATTACGCATGCTATAAAACATTTAAAGGCATTAGGCTAATTGTAGAACGATGCGAACAACTCATTTTGTAAAGTCTTTCATAAATGTAAAAAATTATAAGTCCAAAGTTTGTGAAATCTAGATAAAAGTTTAATTCCTAACTGACTTCAACAAACCTTCGTTGTAGCCAAAACTGACACTTACAAGTAGGCCGACCTACTGTATAAGCTTACGATTCTCATTCGTTCATTTCTCTAATGTATTGAATATAATTTTGAATTGAAACGACACTAATAAGTCTACGAAACTGACGTTAACAAACCTTTATTGTAAGACACTAAACAAATAGACTGTATAGGCCCTATACGATTCCCATTCGTTCATTTCGAGTCTAAGTCTATAGGCCTACTGACACAATTAGTACCTAAATGACACTAAGAACTTTCGTTTGCAGGTGAATGCCAGTAACAAGTAACCATGCAGTTATGGCACTATTCTGTGATTTCCACAAAAGGGGGAGCTTTTGTCCGGGGGCTAATGTCCTAGGTAAAATCGGGGGCTTTTGTCCGGGGAGCTAATGTCCTAGGTAAAATCGGGGAGCTTTTGTCCGGGGGGGCTAATGTCCGGGGGCTTTTGTCCAGGGGGCTAATGTCCTACACCCGTCTATAATATCTCTGTGTGCATGATTGTATCTAGAAGTGTACCCGCATCTATGTGCAGTGCATTATGTAAGTATAGTTTTGATATTGTATATACATACTATTGCGTGAATAATATATATATATATATACATACTATTGCGTGAATAATATATATATATATAATTATACATAATTATATGTATATAGGCCTATATATATAAAATTATATATATAATTATATATATATATAATTATAATTATATATGATTATATATATACATGTATATGTATATATATATAACAATCTATGTGATGCACAACTAGGCTCTAGATGAATGTATGCTGAAAACAATGGGGCAGTGGATTTTTTTGTTACGTTGCGAAATGGATGCAGCTATTGAATGCATAACAAAGAGCAAAACATTTCAGTCAATAATAATACATCAACCGATGCAATTAGCTCCGTTCCGGTTCATTCAGCACCGCTTCCTATGCTGTGCCATCAATATTCTCCACTCAACCGAGAATTCCAGCTCTCTGTCCCTGCCTCTTTGTCTCTCTGTCTCCCTGTCTCTCTCTGTCCATTGCCTCTGTCTGTCCCTGTATGTCTGTCTGTCTGTCTGTCTCTGACTTTGTCGATCTGTGTGTCTGTTTCTCCTTGAAATTTTTTCCACCTGGTTCTGGGAAACAGCGTTGTAAGTGATTGCGTACGTACTGCTAAATTCATTATTCCATCCTATAGGTCTGTCACGTCTGTATCTGTCTGTTTCTGTTACGTCATATGTCTGTCTCTTTTCTCTCTGTCTCTCTCTCTCTCTCTCTCTCTCTCTCTCTCTCTCTCTCTCTCTCTCTCTCTCTCTCTTCTCTCTCTCTCTCTCTCTCTCTCTGTCTCTCTCTCTCTGTCTCTGTCTCTCTCTCTGTGTCCCTCTGTTTGTTTCTCTGTCTCTCTCTGCCTGTCTGTCTTTAACTCTGTCTGTATTTGCAATCGCTGCTGTTACTGAATGCATAATGCGTATCTCACATTTTATTGTTTCCCTATCCTCTTCCGCAACGTGTTACCTTATCCACCCACGGCTTGTTTCTCTCTGTCGTGTATCGGTCTGTCTCTCCACGACTAACTCTGTCTGTCTCTCTACTCTTTACGTGTCTCTCTTTCTCACTTCATCTTCCTCTCTACGTCAGCTCTATGTCTTTCTCTGTTTCTCGTTAGTAATCTTAACAAGTTGCCTACCTGCCTACGACCTCCTCTCCTTGCTAGTCTGTATCTCTGCATGCTGTCTGTCTATGCCCGCTTCCATTAAATCGCACTTTGAGGCGCAACGCACCATACCATGGAGGTCTCAAACACATGGAGTGTTAGCTGTTACCAGCCCTCTGCAGCTGGGGGCTGACTGCAGCAATGATAAAACTCCAGAGCAAGGCTTGTTTGTGAGTTATTTACCCACAGCATTATAACTTTTATATAAAGTATAACTGTATAAGTAAGCCTGACAAACATACATGTATTAATAAGAAACCTAATTATGTTTATATAACGCCTGTCAGAGTGTTAATGTTCATAAAACAACAGCATTATGGAGAATAAATATACTCAAACCCTACTTCAGGTTGTAGTCTTGATCAGGAGGAATGATTACTTGGTCACATATGACAGGTTGCAGTCATGATCAGGAGGAATGGTTACTTGGTCATATTGCAAGTTGCAGTTATGATCAGGAGGAATGATTACTTGGTCGTTTGACAGGTTGTAGTCTTGATCAGGAGGAATGATTACTTGGTCATATGGCAGAAATGACTACATCCATCAATCCAACTGTCCGTCCATTAAGTCTGACTGTCCATGAATCCATCCATCCATTTATCCATCCATCCATCCATCCATCCATCCATCCATCCATCCATCCATCCATCCATTAAGTCTGACTGTCTGTCCATCCATCCATCCATCCATCCATCCATCCATCCATCCATCCATCCATCCATCCATCCATCCATCCATCCATCCATTCATTCGCCCTCCCATCAATTCCTCCACCCATTCATCCATCCATTTATCCATCCATGCACCCACCCATCCATCCATCCATTCATTCGCCCTTCCATCAATCCCTCCACCCATTTATCCATCCATCCATTCATCTATCCATTTATCCATCCATGCACCCACCCATCCATTCATTCGCCCTTCCATCAATCCCTCCACCCATTTATCCATCCATCCATTCATCTATCCATTTATCCATCCATGCACCCACACATCCATCCATTCATCTATCTATCCATCCATTCATCCATCTGTTGCTGCAAATGAGGCTTCAAGAGTGTCAAGCTGCATGCCTTCTGTCCTCTTCTAATCTGCTTGCTGAAGTTGCTTTAGTTGTTGGACAAGGTTCGCAAGGAGTAGTTGACAAGTCTGCAGGAGCATTTTGAAAAACTGATGGAACAGCATCCTTCTTCAAATTTCTTTGCTATAGTAGTCTTTCTCCTGTCTGTTTGTTTCTTATCACATCTTGATTCTTGACTGTATTCTACAAAATCACTGTCTCTGAAATGTAAGGAGCAGAGACCCGAATAACTTGCTGGTTGAAAAATCCTTTCTTGGATTTGATTGTATCCACTTTACACAGAGTTCCTTGTATTTGATAGGATAACGATGCATAGTGATAGTCCGGTCCTCAGATTTTCCCCTTTCAGAATTGTAGCCACTTGTGCATCCAAATGCAGAACATTTCCTTCCCATTGTGTCTCAGATAAATCCAAACTTTGAAATTAATTGAAAACAATTGATAATAACTATTTTGTCCTTTATGCCTAACACAACGTTCTTAAAATATCTACCTAAAGCATTAAAACCGTAATTATAACTAACGTAAATATCAAACTCACAAGAAAACTACTTCTAGTCAATTACTATGACTTTAACTGCAAATTCTGCAGTCAATGATAAAACTCCATATAGTTATCCGTTGTGTAGTCTAGCACGTTCTAATGAAGACTGGGTCAGTCGGCCGATGATTCACTTTACATTCAGGTTCTGCCAGCCCCCAGCTGCGTGGCTGCAGGCAGATGGACGGCTACCCTAACCGTCCAGTAGATTTCGGAGTCCACGACCATACGCACAGATCAAGATGCTAAGCAGGCGCCACCCTCCGGAAGATGCAGCCTCTAAGCATCATCAGCGTCCTTGCCGTCAGACGCTGAGGCCAGCCAGCTTTGCTTGACGTAAACAACATTTCGAAAGGCCATCGCACGTATTATCATTGTATGGCCTTTGTTTTTCGCTGAGGTATTATTCTCACCTTTTCATATCTTATTCCATTCGGAAATAAGACGTGGACGAAAATAGTTTCGGAGTCTTGACTTACCTTTCGATCAACGTGTGACTAATGATTGGATACAGTTGACCCATTTGTGGACTTTGTCGGTCAGGTCGTGACCTCTACGTGGGCGACTTAATTACCGAATGGTATGCCGTGTTGCAAAGGAATTCAGTTAAAATTCCAAGCAGCCTTCGTTGGAGGAGCGATGTAGGTGGCGGTTGGTACAGTTTCTACCGGTGCTTTTTGCGTTGACGCCTGGAGATACTGCTACTACGTTCATTCAAGATCATTTACCTGAGGTTTTTTGCGAAGGAAAAAGTTGGAAGTACTCTGAAGTGAATGAACTTTAAGGAACGCCAAACTGGACCATTGACTAAAGAAGATTAATTTTGTCAATTTTTTTGCGGTTTTTGATGCATTGAGAATTAACAGAAAAGCTACATTGAATAGATTGAAATTATTAGCAAAAGATTGCTCGTTGAAAGTGACTGACCGCTTTACGGACTGTAGAAAGTTTGTTGTTGGAGCCACGTTGAATGGTATTATTTGCATAGAATTACCACTGGAAGATAGTGGAAGTGGGTTGACCAAAGGAAGAAATATTCTGTGCTGTTAAAACGCGCTAAGCAAACTGGATTCTTTTTTAATTAATGAGAATTGTGATCGAAATTTTGTCGTGCTGAGATTTTTCCTACGACTGACCAAAGTTAAAACAAGATCCACGAAGACCTGGATGTTTACATGCGAGAGGGATGTGACATGACATGAAAACAAATGGAATAATAATAATTATTATTAACAAACCAATTCGTCTGAGTAATATCTTAGACGAAGATCAAAAGGTTATCTGCAGATGAGGATCTGCTTTTGACTGCGATGAGCAAAGTGGAAAGAGGAAAAATGAATGAGAAGTTGGATCAACAGCTTCGTTGGTGTCTGGAGATGTTTGAAATGTGAGTAATGACTCGTTAAACGTAGACGGTTTCGTGTTCGTATAAGTTTATCTGTTTAAATCCAGGTCGTCGAAACCATAGGCGTACGAGGCGGGGGTCCAGGGGGGGCAAATGCCCCCCCAAATTTCGGGCAAATGTGTTTTTCGGGCAAAAGAGGCTTGGACGGGGAAAAAATTTCCGAGAATTTTTTCGGGCAAAACAGGTACGGGAGGAATTTTTCGGGCACGCAGGGGTAAAAAAAAGTCGTAAGATTTTTTGGACGGGAAAATCTTAAGAATTTTGGGCAAATGACTAAAAAAAAAAGGTCGTCAGATTTTTCGGGCAAAATTTTTTTTTGCCCCCACTGCCGAAATGTCCCGTACGCCTATGGTCGAAACTACACTATATTATTTATTTATTTATTTAGTTATTTATTTATTTATTACATAGCGCCCCTTCAAGACTACCTACTCAGAAGCGCTCCAGACCCAACTTCAGCTAAATAGGACATTCCTAAGGTTAGAGAAGACCATGGCTCAGTGATCGTGGTCACTATTCGAAGTATACCACAGGAAGCCCGTCCAGGTGGGAGGGCCTGCGACCGAGAAAGCTTGTAGAGGTGCACGAGCGATGGACAAGAAGCTCAGTCTCAACAGATGAACGAAGGGAGACTGAGGGGTTGGCATCCAAAAAGCAGAGCATCAAAGTTCCACAAGTATCATAGGAGGGGTGGGGTTCGGAAAATTATGTAGTGTTCTAAAACATTTCAGCTGTTTTAGTCGTCTGCAACTGCAATCGCCACTCGGGTACTCAACAGCCTATATGCTTTGCTGCTTTGATAGTTACTCCTTTATCCCCTAACCAGAAAATTGCGCCAGGCTCGGAGATTGTGTTGTGGAATCTGGTACAAGAGTGTAAGCTGCACACTGCACTTGATGTTCGTATTCTGCGCTAGCTACCTGTCTGTGAGCCAAACCGCTTCAAGGCGGTGTAGCCTACTGTAACACTGTACACGGTTCTCGCGAGCATATACATGTAGCAAGTGCATAATAATTATCATTTTTCATCTGATACTTCGTGTGTGGTTGTCGGATAAAGGCCGATCTCCCAATTAATATCTGCTGGAAAGTATGTTTTCTCCCGGCCGGCGTTCATCCACAGTCGCCGGTCCTTCCATCCGGATCTACAGTGGTGTGCAAAAGTCTGGAACCACCTAGAAATATCGTGTTTTTTCGACTTTCCAGCCTCTTACTCGCATATTTTCATATGCCCATTACAAACTTTTGTGTGTAACATCATGGGGATACATTTGGCTATTAGAATCAACTTTTTATTCTAGATTGAACCAAATTTTACAATTTTTTTCTTGGAAGTTACCATGGTAATGGTTTTTTGTGTGTAAATCTCGTAATTTGTACTTCTTTGGCCATTGGTGTAAAAAATATATTAGTATGGTTAAAACACGTCATGTGAGGTATGAATTCGTTTATAATCATTCATTTATTCATTCATTCATTTGGAAAATTTATATAACGCCCCGGCCTTCAAGGAGACTACTCAAAGGCGCTCCCAGTCCAACCACGGCTAAAAAGACAGGTTTTCGAGCAACCGATAGAAAGCAGGCAAATTATTCCGAGGTATACAGTAAGTGTAATACTAATCATTTAGTTGGCATTGAAAAGGAAGTTTTGTGGACAGCTATGCCTCAGCATTTGGTGAGCCACCCCTTATTCTTGATCACCTGTCTACACCGTGTCTGCATTTAGTACACCATCTTAACGAGGTGGTCATGGGTAAAGACATTTTGCCTGGTGGCGATGAGCTACTCACTCAGCTCGCAATTACTGGTGGGATTTCTCTTTGATATCTTTAAGGCTATTTTGTGCCAGGAATTCTCAATCGGATTCCAATACGGGGACTGGACAAGTGGACAGACTTGTCCAGCGTCCTGATGTTGATCTGACACTTCCAGTGAGTGAACAGTTTGGCGCGATGGCCTAGCAAAAAAATGCAATTGTAATTCGTCCTCCCCTGATCTACCGCGCGAATGGTCAGAATATTCTCACATCAATGTCAGTTCTTCAATTGTTCGTCTTAGGTGCTTGCGATTTGATTTGTGGTGCCGCAAAGTATGAAGCAAGTCAGTGGCAACTGACATTCAAAGACGTAGACGGATCGAATGAGTGCGGAAACAGGCAAGATGGACACATGACAAGTGGGAGAAAGTGCTTTTCAACGATGAGAGTGCCTGTTGCCTGTTTAGCAACAAGCCCACATGTATTTGGTGGGGTTTCATGGAGAGGAATTCAAAACACAGTGCCTGAACCTGGCGGTGAAACATCCTCTGAAGATCGTGGTCTGGGCTGCTTGGCTGCCATTGGAGTAGGATGCCTTCACGTGATCGATGGAATGGTTAACGCAACCAAGAACAGTGGGAATTAATACTGCAGAATTGCAGGGCACATCAGCACAACAGCTATTCCAGGATCAGTTCTTGTCTTATGATCACAGTGCAACATGCCATCGCGCCAAACTGTTCACTCACTGGAAGTGTCAGATCAAAATCAGGACGCTGGACTGGTCTGTCCACTTGTCCAGTCCCCATATTGGAATCCGATTGAGAATTCCTGGCACAAAATAGCCTTAAAGATATCAAAGAGAAATCCCACCAGTAATTGCGAGCTGAGTGAGTAGCTCATCGCCACCAGGCAAAATGTCTTTACCCATGACCACCTCGTTAAGATAGTGTACTCAATGCAGACACGGTGCAGACAGGTGATCAAGAATAAGGGGTGGCTCACCAAATGCTGAGGCATAACTGTCCACAAAACTTCCTTTTCAATGCCAACTAAATGATTAGTACTACACTTACTGTATACCTCGGAATAATTTGCCTGCTTTCTATCAGTTGCTCGAAAACCTGTCTTTTTAGCCGTGGTTGGACTGGGAGCGCCTCTGAGTAGTCTCCTTGAAGGCCGGGGCGTTATATAAATTTTCCAAATGAATGAATGAATAAATGAATGATTATAAACGAATTCATACCTCACATGACGTGTTTTAACCATTCTAATATATTTTTTACACCAATGGCCAAAGAAATACAAATTACGAGATTTACACACAAAAAACCATTACCATGGTAACTTCCAAGAAAAAATTGTAAAATTTGGTTCAATCTAGAATAAAAAGTTGATTCTAATAGCCAACTATATCCCCCATGATGTTACACACGAAAGTTTGTATTGGGCATATGAAAATATGCGAGTAAGAGGTTGGAAAGTCGAAAAAACACGATATTTCTAGGTGGTTCCAGACTTTTGCACACCACTGTACCTGTATGTATACAAATGAATCAGTGGCGTAGCCAGGAATTTATAAGGGGGGAGGTTGGGGTTGGGGGTTTTATGGCCTGGCCGGATGCCCTTCTGACACCAACCCAACAGTATTGCAGTAAATAAAAAGGGAATAAAGTAGCAAAGGGAATAAAGTAAGAAAAACAATTGTTAGTACAAGCATTTGCTTTGTTTTTCTTATTTAAGTGGATAAATAACATTTAAAACTTCTTTCCTAGGCTAATGGGGGGTTAGCCATCGAAACCCCCTTGTCTACGCCACTGAAATTAATCGTTATTCTTGTTCTTTCCAACGTTCCGTATAGTCGTGTTTATAGTAACAGCAATCGGTAAATCCAAATGTCTGAAGTCGCACACTTAAACCAAGCGCCGCGAACCAGTTTATGCAAGACGCTGTGTCAAGTCAAAGGGGTTGTAATGAGATGTCAGATGAAGATCCGAGGCTGGTTATTAGATAGAGGGAATGGGTGGTAAGTAGAAATAGGGAGGGATGGAGGGAGAGCAGCGGGTAAGAAGAGATATAGAGAGGGAGAGAGGGGTAAAGGGAGATAGACAAGAACAGGGCCATGGACAGGGAAAGGGAGAAAGAGAGTGAAGCAGAGAGCAGGGTGAAAGAGAGAGGAAGAAAGGGAGAGAGGGGAAAGAGAGAGAGGGTGATGGAGAGACAAAACCAGAGAGAGAGACAGAGAGAGAGAGAGAGAGAGAGAGAGAGAGAGAGAGAGAGAGAGAGAGAGGGCGGAGGCGAGAAGTGGGAAGGAAATAGAGGAGGAGGAGAGGTAGGTAGCAGGGACGTCATTTCAGTTTTTTTCAGGGGGGGGCAAAAAAATTTTGCGGGTCAAAACTCCACAAGCTTCTTAAGTTCTGTCTTGGGCCAACATTTGCAAAACTGCAGCTAAATGAGATGTTTTATTCTTGCTCTTATTTATTTCTTACTATATTTTATTCAGTGATTGATATATTTTAAATGCCTATATATACAACTTATACAAGCCTACTTTAAATAGACTAAGTGCTTTGCACTTGTATACCATGATATTATTTACCTATATATGATTATAATAGTGCCATTATTCATTATGATTATATGATACCATCAAATTGAAAGCGTAATATTTGCACAAACATTTTTGTACAACTAAAATGACATAAATGGCCATCCCCACAGAAATATTTGACAAAATGAATGATAATGGCCATTGTTCCTGCTTACATTTTTGTATTGCAACGAGTTGTCTTACATAGACTCTTATCTACCATGATATTACTAGATTTTATGTAATTATAATTATATTATTTTCTATGGTAATATATGGCATTATCATAAAATAGAGTATAATACACTGTTAATATTTGTAAAAATACTATGTTTTTACAACTAAATGTCTTCTCTCCACTCTCAAGTGTTATCCTTAAAATTTCAATCTGTCAAATTTCAAAATGTTTTGTTTCTTAAAGTACCTAGTAAAATAACATCATTGCTACATATGCTTCCCAATTTTGGTAGTTTTGCACATCTTGCTTACTTGACAATTTCTGCTAACTTTGTCCTGGTCAGCAATTAAGGACCGTCTTGAACATCAAGGCTAAGCCAGTACAATAAAGTAAGCTTACATGTTATACTCCGATATGCTGTTATTCATCATAAAAAGTTCAGTAGCAAACGAACTGAGTTGCCTATTATAACTTGATACATACAGAAAATCAGAAATTATTATTGCAATTATTATTACATTTTAATATTGAAATATTAAACCACTCTTTTTATCAGCACTGAAATAATAGAGTGATTTTGTCAAGATAATATCTTAAAATGCTATGATTACAATGTGTAAGCTCAACAAGAAATTGTTATTATTTTAAGTAGGCCTATATTTATTGGAGTCTTAGACCACTTTTATCAGCACTCAAATAGTAGAGCAATTTTTTCAGATCCCAGCCTAAAATTGTACCATTGCACTGTGGAAATTCAAACAAATTTCTTGCAGGCAAGGGCACATCCCCTCCCCAGGAGAAATCCAGATTAAACCCTGCTTTAATATGTCATTAATAACAATTCACAAAGCAATAGCCTATTGCATGCTCATGCTGCATGCACTAGGCCTGCAATAATTATCATTGGACTAATGACTATTAGTAACTATGGGGATTATTCAAGTGTTGGTCAATGGCTTGTTGGACCTTCGGTTGTTTAAGCCAAAACACTGATATCAGATATATGGATTTGTCTGAAAACGTAATTTGAAAGTATGATGGGTGATTATCTCAACCTGGAAAAGATAATACTCAAAGAAATTATTAATATCCAGGACTTCATGTATAAGAAGTAAATCTGTCCAAACATTGCACTATAAATCCAATCAGTTTCTGTAAATTTCAGTTCAATTAGATGTCACATAATATTAGGCCTACCGTGAGTGCTTTAGCCTTTATGGTAGATCATCGGTTTTGGGCTGGACTTTCATGTCCTTTGGTCCGATTTTATTCACTCTCCAGTTCTCAAGAAACTCCAATCGTCAGCTATGCCAACCGCCATTGGTAACACACATACTCATTAACCTCCCCCTCAACTGCTGCAGTCATCCCCTTGTAATCCGTCTTTCTATACTGCCTTTCAGAATTTCCCGCTTGTTCTTCCTCTGCGGGCTACTTGCCCAGGTGCCCTAGTGGTCCGTGGTTTTAGGAAGCTGAGGAAAGGCGAAACCGCTCCAGCTCCATGTCAGACGGAATGGGGGGTGCATATCGGCCTAACGCTTGTAAGGCTGGAGGGGATAATCATGGCTGGCTGTAACTGGGTGGCAGTGTGCACTGTGCGGCTCACATGCAGGACCCACACATCTGGTGACCCTACTGACCTGGGACAGGGTCTTCCCTCTATCCGATATCTGGGGCTTTATATGCTGTGCTAGTGTGCAGATCGAAGCTGCCCTCACATACAAAATTACACAGGCCGTGAAGACATAGGTATTTTGGTATTTTGAACAACGTGTGGCGTTGCAAAATATGTCACATGTAAAATGAACAATCGGCAAAATTCAGGGGGGGGCAAATGCCCCCCCCTGCCCCCCCCCAAATGACGTGCCTGGTAGGTAGAGGGAGAGACAAGGTGAGAGAGCAAGGGAAATGAGAGAAGGGAGGAGAAAGGAGAGAGTTGAGAAGGGCGAAGGTGAGAGGGAGGGAGGTAGTGAGAGAGACAGACAGACAGAGAGAGAAGCAGAGAGAGAAAGAAAGAAGGAGGGGCGTCGCGGTCATGCTGATCGTATTATGTTTGCTATCTGTAAGTGCGCCGCAATTTGTGGAGTCAATGTACTTAGTGAACGTCCGAACGAGTAATTTGTCAAACTGCAACGGTGTCAGCTACTAATGGTGGCTTACTTCAATGCCGTCGATCAACCCAAACCGTACCCACGTTGAAGAAAAAAATGCCTATTCCAACACGTAAACAGCCTCTGAACCTTGAATGATGGATGCGCATGTATCAGCCCATAATTATAAAACTTTTACGTGGGAACTCAGAATGGGTTTGAAAGTTTGACAAGATTTTGTGTCCTACGAAAGGGTCTGGCTAAGTACATAACTGGCATCATGTTGTGCATATGACAATGATTGGTTTGGTATGATTAGTTAGGTAGGTGAAGATGATGTATGCGTAGTGGTGCAAGACATGTATGTTACGTGAGGTAAGGTAGTTTAGTAGGCAATACATAATGCAATGAAAGTGATATGAATGAGGACATTATATACGTCACTTGGGACAATAACTAAGCGAGCAATGGACCTCAACAACTTACACGGGACAACGTTGATAATTTGTGTCCGCGCTGTTGTCGGGAGCACCTCTGAGTAGTAATCTTGAAGAGGAGCTACGACATGTGCTCATACATGAAAACAAACAGAAAATAGTGACTGTCAAATGGTGGCTTCAACAAACCCACTATCGTAAAACCAAACCGTGTTTGACTCTAAACTATTTATTCTCATCAATTCATAAAAATTGCACATCATAATTTTAAAAACGTTTTATTTACTGGCAAAGCTTTGCAAAGAAAACTTTTGTGAGGAGGGCATTTTTGATGAATTCAAGATTTATGGCAATAACTCAGAGGTAAAACTGAAAATAGCTAGTTACTAAGAGCAGCTACGAAAAATAAGAGTGGGAAAAATTTGATGTCACTTTTGACATTTGTACTCAGAAAGGGAGTGTGTTGAGGACAAGCTTTTGTAGGTTGCACAGGTGTCATATTTCTCAGTCCGTCTGCCTGTCTGTCCCTGTCTGTCCCTCCCTGTCTGTCTCTGTATGTATATCTCTGTCTCTCTTTCTCTACATTGTATATCTCTCTCTACCTGTCTCTCTCTATTTAAAAAAATCTTTTTCTTTCTTTCCTATCTTTCTCCTTGTCGTCATTTAACATCAACAATGTCTTCGGCCAAAAGCCAGGTGAGTACATGACTCTTTTTATCGAGCAGTTCAGCACAAAATGTGCAGCTCTATCACCTATGTGGATTGTGCAGTTGTAGAAGCACTAGTGTGCAGTTGAAAACAGTAATAAAAGGTCATTGTCATCCGATTGGGTGTAATTTACCATCGGGGATGGAAAGGGAAAGAATGGGGTTGTTCAATAATAATTTTTTTTTAAATGCTCAGGTTGAGTCATTGCGGTTGTGCAAATGTGCAATGTGTACAGACTGTCTCAATGATCAACGTCGAATCCTTTCTTTTTCAGTCTCCAGGACACCAATCGCACTGTGGTTCCAGTCAACGGCTCCGCGGGTGGCGCACACGACCAGCCGGATATGACGGAGCGACCGGAAATGAAGCCGAACGAGAGATGCGTTGATTGGTCACGCGACGATGACGACGGCAAAGATGACGTCACGACGAGAAACTCTGTGAACGAGAGAGACACGACGAGGCAGACGAAGAAGGAAGAATCTTCTCCTTCGGAAAATAGGAAATCGTCATTCGGTTTCTTTGGCGGAAGACAGGACCGGAAGAGTAGGGAGGAGGAGGAAACGGGGGCGGAGGTGGGGGCGTTCAGTCGTCGAC
This sequence comes from Lumbricus terrestris, assembly GCA_949752735.1. Classification (NCBI taxonomy): domain Eukaryota; kingdom Metazoa; phylum Annelida; class Clitellata; order Crassiclitellata; family Lumbricidae; genus Lumbricus; species Lumbricus terrestris. Next base: position 6,731,921 of record OX457042.1, on the reverse strand, counting down.
CGAAGCGCTTCTTCAGCCAGCAGAACCTGAGGGCCGTCTCCAGGGATGAGTCCGTCTTTGAGGCGGCCGTCGTTCCCTCGCCGTCCACTCCACGCTTTGCCCCTCCACGGTTCCTCGCCCGTCTCCTGTCAAACCAGAAATACCGATCGAATCAGGACCTCCCGAGCGTCCGAGAGGGCTGTCGGTCTCACAACCAGCGTCTGGACTCGAGCTCTGGACCCATGAAATCTATCCGAGGTGCCGTGTCTACCTCAACCTCCTCCTCTTCATCCAGGGCCTCAGCCTTCGGGGTTGTTTCGACTTTGACGGACGTACGTCTGGGCCCCGAGGGAATGGAAGGTGACTGCCGTTTCGTAGCGGACACCATTTCGCGGGATGCTGGTCATCCGTGTTTCGCGGTGGTGGAGGAGGAGGTAGCCAGGCGTGACGGTGACGTTCACGCACGGGTGAAATGCCAGTCATGGTCTGGTTGGTTGAAGGAGGAAGAGGAGGAGAAAGAAGAGGAGGAGGAGGAGGCAAGTCACGTGAATCGACTGCGTCAGAATAATGTCGTCATGGGTCATGACCTCTCCCCTAGCGGCAGATTCATGGGAGAATACAGACCTCGGCTGAACGCTCACCCGGAGGAAACGTCGGTCGAGGAGACTCCTACTCCCAGAGCATCCCAGTTTCGTCCTACGAACAGGTGGTCTCTGCAGGTGCAGGAACCTCTGCGGGACCCAGCATCACTTCACGGGGCGTCTTTCCAGCAGGCCAGACACGCTTTCGAAGGATCCACACGTAAGCAAGTGTCTGCAACACCCGCGAATACTTCGTTCGTCGGTGCAATCACATTGGATGCTGAGAAGTTGATGAGGGACTCACGCGAGCAAAACGTCGACCAGAGACTTACATCTAGTAAGGATCGTTCGCGGGACGAACCGGTTCTGAGGAGTTACCGGGAAACGGATGAAGAGGATCTGGGACCGATGAAGCAGCGTCATCCGCAGGTCTTCTCTTCCATCCCAGTTCATCCACCGTACCACTTCAAGTCTGCTTCCTACGACAACAACAGCGATCATAGGAGGAACTCTGACGTCAGGAGAGGACATGCAGGGGACACGCTGCCCAGTCGCTTCTCCCCGGATCAGGTCCAAGCCCTGAGGCAACGCTCTCAGGAGGTCTACGGCGGCTACCCGCTGGTCCAACGGAAAGCCATCTCCAACGCTGACATCTGTCAATCGGTCGGGGATCAGAGGCGACAAGCGACGATGGGAGCCGACTACAGATCCGCTGCTGCCATGTTCGACCGCGCCAGAGCCACCGGTCTGAATTCTTCACTTACAATCGTAGAGCCTTTCCAGGCTGGCGTGGGAATGTCACGGCAGGAGAATGATGGCAGTCAGTTTCGACTGGAATCAGGTCATTACAGATCCCTATCCATGTCTCAACTGACGAATGAACTTCCTCAAAGGATCGATCGCTATCCCAACGGGTTCAAGCAACCTCCTCCAAACACCCACCAGAGGACATCTCTAAACACCACAGGGTTTTCGTGGTCGCAGCTCAACGACCATGATTACTACCAGCAGTTTGCATCTCACCACCACGAGCGAGGAGTCTCCCTCGACTCAAGCGGACTCAACCACACATCCTTCGACTCCACCATCATCAGACCACCCTGCGTGGGACCTCGGAGGTTCTCTACGATGGTCGATGAGGACCAGACGTTTTCCGATCCGGAACTGGTCGGGAACTTCAAGCGACGCAGCTGCGATCCCACTGATCGCCCGTTGAGGTACAGATACTCGAATCGCCATGGCAGCTGCAGCAGTGGTGGTGGTGATGATACGAGTGGAAGACGACTTCAGCAGCAGGCGGTTCTCAGCCTCTTCCAGAAACTCATGCTTGCCAAACAGCAGAAGATGCTCGACACATCGAACAGCAGCAGTAGCAGCAGTATCAACGTGGGATGCAGAGAACCATTGCTAGCGTCCAGCATCCAAGTGTCACGTGCCAGAGAACGACCCGAGACAAAAGGATGGAACAATGGAATTCAGATGAACAGGAACTTCCAACCTCAGACTATAACAGACCCGAATTGCCACCTCTCCATCCAACCGGCGCTGTCGATGAGTTCACCCATGTGTGTCGGCTACCAGCCATACTCAATCAAGCGCGAAAACTCGAGTTTCAACTCTTACGAAGACGTGAAAGGTGATACCGGTATCGATTTGATGAACCCGTCACACATCGATGAATCGATGGCCAATGACAAACAATTCCACGAGGTTCGTTCCAGAGACCTTGAGCACTGCGACAAACTTTCCTCAGAAGTCAAAGTCGGCGACTCAGGAACAAATCTCAAGGTAAGAATATTATTCTTATTGGTTACTTTCTTGTCTGGTGGTGTCTACTACACACTGTGTCAATCGCTGGCACTCCAAAACCAAAGCAATATTCAGAAGTTTGGGCGTTCTCATCTGCTGCTCTGCATTCATAATTTACATGTACATTCCTTCGTTCGTTGGTTAGAAGAGAGAGACGGGGAGACAGGCAGAGATAGGCAGGCAAATAGAGACAGGCAGAGAGAGGCAGACAGAGAGAGAGAGAGAGACAGAGAGAGACAGAGAGAGACAGAGAGAGACAGAGAGAGATAGAGAAAGAGACTGAGACTTGCAGCCAGAGACAGACAGACAGACCGATGCGCATGACATATTTATGACTTGCTAATGACTTTCCGCTCGGATGACGTCGCTGTCCACAGATTGCCACTAATAAATTATTGCAAGTCGGAAGAGAGAACGCGAGACATTTTGATGTTCGTTGGTCGGTAGAACGTCTCTCTCTGGTGAAACTGATGAAGGTGTCAGAGGTCATTTAGAGATGGACATCGGAGAGAGCCCTCGGTTAAATGCGGTGGACGTCGGCTTCGTTGGATGCCTCCGTCGCACTGTTTGTATGAATGTCTGCTTGACAGTATGTCCTGATGCCTGTCTGTCTGTCTGCTTGCCTGTGCAATCGGTCGTTAATTTAGGTATTTAAGGATTTCCACATATCTGCGTGCCTGCCTACGTTTATAAATCTCTCTAGTTATATGCCATTCATTCACTCACTCACTCACTCACTCACTCACTCACTCACTCACTCACTCACTCACTCACTCACTCACTCACTCACTCACTCACTCACTCACTCACTCACTCACTCACTCACTCACTCACTCACTCACTCACTCATTTAATTTTAATTCATTCTTTCATTCATTCATTCTTTGAACGCCTCTTCGACGGGGTTACTCAGAGTCGCTCCAAACCTCAGTTTCTGTTTTAAGTGTGGTTGTCTTTTTTGCGTGTCCTCTTCCGTGTCGGGTTTTATTTCCGTTTCCGTTCTCCTGTCTTTCTTTCTGTGTTAGATTTTCTTTCTGCCTAGATGTTTCCGGTCGTCAGCCTACCTTCCTACCTGTCTAATGTCTATATGTCTAGGTATTCATCTTCAGCTTCATTTCGTATGTTGTTTAGGCTATCTCTGTGTCCTCTCTCTCCGTTTGTCTGGCTGTCTGTTTGTCTGTCTTTTCCCGTACCTATTCGTTTCTCTTTCCCTCCATCTCTCTCTGTCTCTCTCTATGTCTCTGTCTGTCTGTCTGTCTGTCTGTCTGTCTCTCTCTGAACCTCTTTCTCATTGCCTATCTGTGTCTTCATCTGACTGACTATGACAGACATACTTTTTTATATCTGCTTCTCTATATTCAACACTCTCTCTATGTACCGGTATTGCATGTATCTCTAACCTCCTGTTTTTGACTCCCTCTGGTTTTCTCTGTCCTCCCTCTGCTGTTTCGATCTTCCATTCTCAGTTTCTCTCTCTCTCTCTCTCTCTCTCTCTCTCTCTCTCTCTCTCTCTCTCTCTCTCTCTCTCTCTCTCTCTCTCTCTCTCTCTCTCTCTCTCTCACTCATCATTTCTCACGTATCTCTTTCCCTCTATCTCTATCTCTATGTAGCTCTATCTCTCCATGTACACGTACCTCTAACGTGTTTTTCTCTTTCTTAATTCTACCCTCTTACCACCATCACCACCACCCCTCTGTCTCTCTCTTTAGATTTTCTCTAGATGTCAACAGCTGATCAATTTCTCCATAATGTAATCTCCTTTATTTTCGGGGATTCGATTTTCTCCCTCGGCTATTTTGTCTTCCCCGACTGAGGCATAGATCGGTGTGGTCCTCAGAGTAACTTTACTCTTCGCTTCACGGATAATTAATCGTTCCTGTATTATTACATGGATGCCAGCACCAACATTTTTATAATAATATATCTTCATCTTTTGTTTTCATCAACATTTTAATTATCAGCAACAACACCAGCAGCAACAATTTTCTACAACAATTTAATGTATGTCTGTGACTTTCTCTCTGTGTCCAAATGTCTGCCTGCTTGTGTGCATTTATTGCCTGTATGCCTACCTGTCAAGCTGTTACCAATACGCCTTTCTATTTCTATATAAGTCTGTGTATCTGTCTATGTATCTATCCCTCTGTCTATATGTCTGTCTGTCCGTGTGTCCCGCTTTTCTTACCCATTTGTCTGTCTATTCTCACTTCTGCTCGTCTGACCCCGTTAACGCCTTCAATTCTCTGCGTGTCTGTCTGCCTGACTGCTTGTACCTCTATCTCTACCTCATTCTGTCTGTCTGTCTGTCTGTCTGTCTCTATGTTTCATTTGCGTTGGTCGGCTGTTACCGTCGTATATAACCGTCGGATCTGTTTACCTTGGGCTGTGAGTTTATGCATTGCTATCTTCTTGGAGCTGATAAGTTTTTTTTCATTGAGCAGCGTTTGATGTCTTCTAAGTCAAGTGGTCTTTTGATGTGTGTGATGTCGGAGGAACCAAAACGATCCCATAACTATTCTCATAGTATTCAATTGGCAGTCTGCTGGGAGCCAACTTCAGAAATTGCCTCCAATTTTCAGACATGATTACTGAAAAGCAGGCGGCTTCCTCCGTCTCTCTGTCTGTCTCTGTCTGTTTACCTGTGTGTTTGTCTCTGTCTCTGTGTCTGTCTGTCTCTCTGTCTCTCTCTGCCATATATTTTCCCTCCTTTCCTCGCTCTGCGCATTCTCTCTCCATCCTCTTTCCGTCTCTTCCTCTGTATTTATCTCTCTCTCCACCCCCACTCTCTGCCATCTCACTCACTTCTTTCCTCCCGCGCTCTCTTCCTCACCATCTCACTATTCCACTATCTTCATCCCTCTCTCAAAATCTCTCTCCCTCGTGTCGGGCCATAAGATAAACTCGAACATTTCTAGAGCTATTATAGGGTGATTAGCGCGTTCAGTGGCTATTATAGCGCTGCATAAATGTTGCCTGCGTACGGGATAAGCACCAGAGACACTACGATGTTGAAACGCTTTGCAGCTAGAGCTCACCTTCCGTTTCGATTCTACGCTAATACAGGGAAAGACGAACACGCGCTTATCAGAAGAGAGGACAAGATGGGGGAAGGGATGAGGGGAAGTGGGGGAAGAAGAGGAGAAGGTGGAGGTGGAGGAGGCAAAGTTACAAAGTTGCAGGAGAAGGAAGAGGAAGGAGGAGCAGGGGAAGAGGAGGAAGAATAAGTTATAGTTAAGCTTGAGGAAGAGGAGGAGGAGGAGAGGAATGAAAGAGGAGGTATATGAGGTAGCGGATAAGGAAGGGGAAGAGAATAGGAGGGAAGAGGTCGCGGGATGTGAAGGAAGAGAAAGAGAAGGATGAGGTATCGGAAAAGGAAGGTTGGGAATAAAAGCAGAAGGTAGAAAAAGAGAGAGCAGAGAAAGAAGAGCGCTTGGAGGAGGAGGAGGAGGAGGAGGAGGAGGAGGAGGAGGAAAAAAGACGGAGTCTAACAAGGTTAAGGTGTTTGTTAAGGTGTTTTGTTGGAAGAGAAGAAGCAGAGGAAGAGGATGAGGAACGCAAACGAGGATGTGAAAGACAAGGTATACAGGGGAGGATTTGGAAGAGAAAGAGAGGGTAGTTGAAGTAGATGAATATGGGAGGAGAAGGAAAAGGAGCAAGGCTTCGTGGTCTATGAAGGTCGATGAGGATGAGAGAAGGAGGAGGGAACAAGAAGAAGTGATGGGGAGTTGCTCCTATGGGCTACGGTGGCTGGGTGGTGGACACTGGATAGCGTCGTGTCATATGTGTGTTTCGATATGCGAAGCTATTCCTCTAAGACAAATGCACCCAGTTCAGTAGTTCATTATCGATGCTTACTTGCTTAGGTCATGCGATTGGACACAAGACGCCTGCATAGTATTCTATGCATACATGCATGCATGTTGCGTGCTTTAATGCGTATATATGTAGTGTACATATTCATTCATTCATTCATTCATTCATTCATTCATTCATTCATTCATTCATTCATTCATTCATTAGCATTTATATAGCGCCCCTTCAAGAAACTACTCAGAGGCGCTCCCAGCCCAGCCACGGCAAAATAAAAAAGATTTAAGGGACTTAAGGAATAAGGATTGACTGGTCAGGTGGAGGAGATGGAGGTTAGGGGGAGGTCATTCCAGATTGACGGCCCCACAACCGAGAAGGCTCGGCGCTGTCTGGTAGCTAAGCGAGCCCGTGGAACATATATGTATGACATTGTATGTAGACATAATTCTCTCACCGTATGTATGTGTGTATGTATGTATGTATGTATGTATGTATGTATGTATGTATGTATGTATGTATGTATGTATGTGTGTATGCATGCATGCATGCATGCATGCATGCATGTATGTAGGCCTATGTACAATTGTACATGACATTGTATGTGTAGCCATCAACCAAAATTCCGAGGCTAATTTAGAAAGAATGAAGGTTCTCGTTAGTGCATCATGCGGCATGATGCCATCATTCATGCCCATTGCTGCATGCCTTTCCGGCACAGCTCACATTAATACGGATTCTAATGATATACGGGTTTGTGTGGGATTCTCAGTTTAACAACATCTAATGGCAGCAATGGCCTTTAACGTGCACCGTGATTATTTGACCTAGCAGAATCGTATAAGACGTAGTGAGTCTGGATATATTTTTTAAAATGGTATATTTTTATTTATAGCATCATGATAAATTTACTAGAGGTGTATAAGTAGCAATTAAATTTTTTGTGTGCTCTTTGCTCCTGCGTCTGCTTGTTGTCTTATTTTTTGTTTGCTACGATTTCTCACATTTGAGACACGATGCTTGATGTTGAAACGCCGAAGCGCACGAACAATTGGGATTTTTTCATAACTTAAGACTGGGTACATTTAAGGGTATAATTATATAGACCTACATTTGCGGCAACTTGATCTTTGTTGTGGAATAATTGAAGTCATTCTTTGCCGTATCTTACTGCTTGTTTTGCTGCTTCTGTGTGTTATAATACTTGAAAGATGCAAGGGTGCATTTAAAACAACCAGGTTGTTATTGAAATTATTGCTGCGATTCGCGTATTTTTGAACTTATAGGGCAATTGAAAACTTTATGAGAGGTATGTAAATGCAGGTTTTGTGGTGTTCTTTCTGGCTGATGTTTATTGTACGTAAGACTGGGTTTACCAGCGTAGCCTACTAAACTGGCAGTAAGTAAGTGACGCATCGCAGTTTTTATCAACGGTTCGACCGGGGTGAACTGAGAGCGCTCCTGAGTGGAATGCCTTGAAGGAGTGCTGTATCGAATTACCAGCAAATTAATAAAATAAATAAATAAATGAACCAAGTAATAATTGGTGAGCATTGCGAAGTGGATGCATCGTGAACTTGGTATGGTTGACCTCAGTCTTGTAAAGCACATATAACACTTAAAAGAGGTGTTTGTGAGACTTCTGTTTTTGCAGTGTCTTCCTGGACGCGATTTATCGATACCTTTTTGTTTGTTTTTAGCCGACGTACGACGGCGTAGAAGTGTTTAAAAAACGCGTCCATTTTTTGGCCGAATAAGTCACAGCTGTTATTTATTTCAAATTCTTTACAAGTTTTCGTTCAGCGGTGATGTAAGACCATCATCATATATCTCGCTTATTTTCGCATCCTTGGTCTATTCATTCTCCGCCTACCGTTACCCATCCTCACTTCTCCTCCTCCTACTCTTCCTGTTGTTTTTCTCTTCTGTATCCCGCCTCATACTCCATATTTCCCATGTTCTACAGATTCTTCTAATTTCTCCTTCTTTTGCGAGAGCGCTTCGGTCGGCTCATGAAAACGTTCTGCTTAGACACTTTTTAAAACGAATGCTCCTTTGCTATATAAGCCTGGGACCGTGCAGAATAATTATTAGTGTATGCCGCCTCGTATAGTTTTTCACACCATGAGGAGTTAATGGAAGAATTCTGAAGAAAATAGACTAACACAATTAATTATCAGGAAATAGAGACAATGTCATGGCATAGTTGCTGAGTAAAGTCCACTGACGAAAATATCAATATCTCCATCTGTCACAGTTGCAGCCACGTCAGGCACAATCTCTGTGTACGTTTAGCTGCCACCTAGAAAATGAAGGAATAACTAGACTCAGAGGGCGCTACTGGATTCGGCATCTTCTATGATTTGCACATGGGGGGGAGGTTTTTGTCCGGGAGGGGCTAATGTCCTGCACAAAATAGGGGTAGGGGGTGGGGGATAATGTCCTGGGGCTAATGTCCGCTTCCCGGCACAAAGAGCATATGGACGCCAGATTGCTTCCCACTACCCTCTCTAAGATGCATTCAACCTTCCATTCGGCAGATAGCGTTGGTAAACTGAACAGTAGGACGTGATGAATGTCTTGTATGGCTGCCGACGACAGTTAAATTCAACTCCTGTAAAAATTTGTCATCATTCGTTCATTACTGATAGCTGATACCATACTGCATTGTGCCAGTTTGAAAATACACGAAGATGATTATCAATATTATAATTATCATCTAAATGTTTATTTTATTTCTTGTATTAATTGGTTTTAGAATCAACGAGATTCGTCGTCTTTCCATAGAAAACCTTCGCTGACAGCAAAGTGAGTACTTTTAATGAATTTAACAGAATTGCAGATCTATACTATTTCAAGACGCATTGATTTGCATAAATTTACATAAATTAAACGACAACCAGGTTCAATAGGAGAGTCCCTTACCCAATATATATTCTTGGATTTTCTATTAGATTTTCTTCAGTCAATCCACACAGTTAGACTGAAAACGGATACGCCTGTTATACATCGGGATGACTCAGCAGTGTTTTACAGGCGTCCGAAAACCTGTTATTTGTTTACATAATCGTGGTTGCACTGGTGACGTCTTTGAGTGGTCTGCTTGAAGGGGCGCTATATAAATTATTGAAATGAATTACTGAATTCACTGACAGCACGCTGTTAGATTGGTGATAAGATAATGCGGGAGAGGAATGGCCACCATTCCCATATGCCGAGGTTGAACAAATTAACATGGGCAGGGTTTGGTTTCCTTTTTTGTGGTGGGGGAAGGGCTAAAAAACTTGTTAAGGGGTGTTCACACTATCCATTGATCAATTATTATTCAACAGTTTAACGACATCATATAACTACAAAGGTTGTTGACGTCTTTAAAGTTTGATGTATTGCAGCTCACTTTTGTTTAACTGTTCAGCAGTTTCTGTTTGTACTTTCTTTTTCTTTGTTTTTGCCTTTTGTTCTTTTTTTGTTCTTTTCTTTTCTTTTCTTCCTGAATTTGACTAACCGCCTTTCATGACGATAGTGTTCACCAAATGGCCGTAGTCGATCCTCTTTTATACATGCATCATTATTTATTATTTAGCATATATGCAAAATTATGCCCACATGCATTTACATATATATATATATATATACATATACATATGTCACCATAATTACATATGCCTATAATTCTTTATATACAAATGAGCACATGTACACATGTGCCCACATATGTATTGTATATTGTATCCATTGATCAAGTTTAGCATCGTGAAACTATAACGGAAAGTTTGACACGTTTTAAAGGTGTATTATTCATAAGGAGTTTCTATAAAGCGCACACTCAAGATAAACTACTCAGAAGCTCTCCCAGTACAACCACGGCTAAATAAGGCAGTTTTTAAGCTCGAAACGAACATAGTGGTGTGACATCTATCATCTATAAGGAACAAGCGGAGCGCAACAGGAACCACATTCCAGATTCTAGGGCCACTGAGAAAAAGCGCCGCTGCATTATAATGGTAGTCAACTTGGCAATAGTTAAGCTTAATCGTTCGATCGGCGGGCAGATCGCCGCTATGTACAACAGATGTTGGACAACAGAGCTCCCGCAGGTACACGAGAGCCATGCCATCCATGCAACGCCAGACCAATGCAAAGACCATGTTATGATGGGCGATCCGCTGCGGAGATGAAAGCCAGTGGAGTACATTCTTCATGTACGCCGTGCATGGCTTGGAAATACTTAGGGATATACCATTTAAGTATAGCGAGCAGTGAGAGCTGTGTTTGTCCTGTTTATAGCGATGGTTTGTTAAAAAGAAATATGTCGTGACACGTTCGTTGACGTCAAGTGCAGACTTAACATGGGCTAGTTTCGTGATTAGTTATTTGAGGCAGCCGACAAATATCTACCAATGACAAAACTGTATTTAACGGTGTTCAAACGAATTTTGCCAAATTTCGTGTTTAGCGACATCTTGCGGTGGCCTCTGGCTTTAAAATTGAGCAACCCATACCAGCCCTTTTTTGTATGCCTAATTAAAGATGTTATTAATGTTAATTTCCATTTCGTTGATGACTTAAGCAATATATTGGAAATGCCAAACAAATTTCTGTCAACGGCAACGTCCTGTGTTGCTATATGCTACACTTAGGATGAAGTTTCATTTTCAATATTTTGACAATTCTTTCGGTTACAGACTTATGTGATCAAATTGACCTTAGCAACCAAAATAATTAGTCAGTATTTTATATAGCTTCTGTTTACCAAAAATTAAAGGTTTTGAATGTTTGATTATCCTAGAATCCTTATTGATAGCAGGTAGGGTATATATAAATTGTTGCTCTTTTAGGAATAAATCTCATTTCAAGGTCTCAATTCAAGTATTGCATATTCATTTAATTTAATTAGAAAGAGTCAGAATTTTCTTGTTGTCAAAGGATTATCATAGAGGAGCATTCATACTCAACTGACATGGAGACCCATTTCAATTCATTTCAAACATAGCTGTGAAGAAAAGATTACAAATGAGCAACACTCCTCTTTCTTCGTCGATTATAACTTACACATTCCATTCCAATAATATAGTGTGCAAGTTTTGTTTCTAATGTTCCTAAAGTCGACGCATTAGTCAAAGGAATAGACAGCAAATTCAACCCACAAGTTCCACGATAGGAGCTAGAAAAATGTCTGCTTTTGGTACCAGGTTCTGCATGCTATTATTATAGAATCTGGTGTGGTAGCAATGTATAGAAACGTATTCAATTGGAATTATTTTAGCAAACGATTATGGTAATTGTTTATGCCTAAATTTATGCACGAATGTCCCAATCTGCATTTAAATAGCAACGACAATATTTTATGTTTCTTATTAAAGCAGATCTATGTGTGACCCTCTAACTGTAATAATTATAGTCAACACCGCAGCTAGTGCAGAAACTATGCCTTTAATGTATTTTACGAGCCTTAGTTTGAGCGCCGTATACTATTGTAATGGGTAAAGTATGAGAGGATGAGAACACTGTAGAAATTCATCAGGATAGGTCTGTTGTACATGTCAAATCGGGAAATGATGTCAATATTTATAGCCGTTTTTATTTATTATTGAAACATAGATATTAAAAGTAAAATATTCATCAACAGTTAAAAAAAAGATTCAAGAGTCTTGCTCTTAAGTGCTGTAATATGCCGAGCAAATTTCTGTCCAGGGTAACGGCCTCTGTTGTCATAGACCCTGGTCAAATCGGATCCATCCATCATCAACATGAACGCACAAACATTTTACAATAGACCTAGTAACCTGACCTAATGTTTTTACTCATGAATTTTGAGAGCAGAACCAGGGAAAGGGAGAATTTTTACGTATGTGTTTGCAAAGTTTTTTAAGGATAGGCCTAATCGACTAGTGAAAACATGTTGTGGTTACCAGGTCCAATGGCGTCGGAGGTATTCGAGCATTAATTGACGATGCCATTTTGGCTCACGCTTATATATAATTTTTGATCTGATTTTAACGGTGTCCAACATGAATAGTGTACAATTTGTTGTCTTGCGACATCTTGTAGTTTCCATTGCCTTTACTTCATATAGTCCAAGCCTCACCAACTTTTACTGCATAATTAATGATTGTGCAATGAATTCGTATTTCCTTTCTGTATTGAACTTGAAGTCTAGTTTCCTAAGTGTGCTCGCGAAATTATACCTTTTTAAATAATAAGGTGTGCATGTATGCATTTGCGTGTGCATGTATTGACTGCATGTATGTATTCAGTAAGTTATATAGCGCCTTTCTAGATGTCTGAAGGGTCTTTGTGTAATGTGATTACTAATTTATTGTGCTCCCAAGTGATTCGAAAAGCCAATAAATGAAATTCTGTCCTTTTTGCTACAGTCGCCCACCTGCCATCCAACTGACCACCGAGTACCAGATGACCATTAAAGGTCAGATGACCAGCCAAGGCCAGAACGGAACTGTCCAGTGTTGTCCTCCTCCACTCCCTCCGAAGTCTCGTCCTATGCAGAACTACTCACTGAACCGTGACGTTGGGTTGGCCTTCGACGCCGAGGACATTTACGCCAGTCAGCTGCGACAGGAGGCGCGCAAGCTGTCTCTCTCCACTGGTTCGTTGAGGACAGGTTCCTCATCGAAGAGGGACAGCCTCGATGAGGGCACCGAGGTTGCGCGGGACCTTGAGGGATGCGACGCTGGGGTCTTCTATCATCTTCCTCATCAGCAGATGCAGCAGCAGCGACGGATGACTGAGGATGGTGTAGATGAGGAACCAGTGATGGGATGCTGGTTGGCCGAAGGAAACTCCGGTGCAAGGTATGGGTTAAGGTGGACTTATTTCATTCCTTTGGTGTTTCTTCTGCTCTTTCGTGCACTCATTGTTTACGTTCACTATTTTATTCGCTCTTTCAAATAATATATTATAGTAGAGGTGGAGAAAAGAAAAAAGAGAAGGAGGAAAATAAGATGGTAGAAGATGGGGTGCCGGAAAATGAGGAGTTGGAGGAGTGGGAGAAGCAAAAGGGGAAAGACGAAGAAAACAGAATGTGGAGGAAGAAACAAAAGAAAAAGGTTGAGAAGAAGGAAAGAAGAAGGAAAGGGAGGTGGAAAGACGAGCAGGTGGAAAAGGACAACGAGTTGGAAAAACATGAAGGGAGATGGAAGAGGATGAAGAGGAGAAGGAGAAGGAAGAGGAGGAGAGGAATGAAGAGGAAGAAGAGGATTGGGAATGGAGAAGAAAGAGGGAATGGCAGTTGGAAGTGATAAATCAGAATGAAGATTGGCTGCCTTCAATTAGACACTATTATTGGAACCAGATTCTTTTAGAACTGTTACCAATAACAGTTATAATGCCAACGCACTCGCGCCTCCTCTGAGTCATATATCTTCGGCGACCTTGAGGTTTTTTGCAGAACGACCGATATATATACACTGTGTCCCAATAAATCGAGACCCCTTTTTATAATGTGAATAAAACAGGCAAATCTTAATCGATTTTCAAAATTTCAAAACTGTTTTTATCCTGAGATAATTATCTTACACTGATTCAAATATTAAGTTTCTGACATGAATATTGACGTCACAATTACGTCATTAACAGAAGCCAACAAGCACGCACGGGTTGAGCGGTCAAAGCAACTGTTAGATCGATATCCTGCTCACATGGTAAATTTTATATGGTTCACGGACGAAAAGTTGTTTACCATCGTTACACGAAAGAACAGTCAAAATGGCCGTGTGTATGCGGCCGCCGGAACTCTTAAGAAAAACATATCAGATGTTCGTTTGCTTCGCACTCGCTCGACATTTAGCCGGTCAGTCATGGTTTCGGTTGGTGTCTCGGCTCTTGGTAAAACACAAATCCACTTCATAGGACCTGGAGTAAAAATAAATGGAGCTTACTACCGGGATTGTTTGATGTCGGAAAAGTTGTTGCCATATATCCGGGAATGTTCGGAATATTACACGTTTCAGCAAGATGGCGCTCCGGCCCACCGAGCGTGTGAAACTGTTGAAATGCTGACAAGGGAGACCCCGGATTTCATACCCACTAATCTTTGGCCACCAAACAGCCCGGACTTAAACTCGGTCGATTACAAGATTTGGGGAGTAATGCAAGAGAAAGTTTATAAGACAAAGATCAGAGACATTGAAGAACTTCGTGAACGAATCATTAATGCGTGCATGGGAAGAATTTGATCAATTGGTTATTGATGCTGCAATTGGCAAATGGCGAACGCGCCTTGAAGCTTGTGTTGAAGCCGAAGGCGGACACTTTGAACATACCTTGTAGTATAATGTTAGTCAAATTTTAAATAAAATTTAACTGAAATTTAGAATTGTGAAATAATATTTAAGGTATATAACGTAGATTTTTTTAAAGAAAAAGTTGTGTTCTGTAGGCCTACTTAACATTTGAATTATCTGATGCAAATGACGTAATTGTGACGTCAATATTCATGTCAGAAACTTAATATTTGAATCAGTGTAAGATAATTATCTCAGGATAAAAACAGTTTTGAAATGTTGAAAATCGATTAAGATTTGCCTGTTTTATTCACATTATAAAAAGGGGTCTCGATTTATTGGGACACAGTGTATATATATATATATATATATATATACACGTGTGTGTATGTATGTGAGTCGTGCACGGACGTAAACCAATCAGTGAAGTGGGAAAATGTAATGGCTAACCTGTTAGACGATAATTATAGCCTTGGATAATCGGAGTTATCATTCCCAAGGAATTGTTTTTACCAGAGGCACTCTGAAAGCCATTACTCTTCCACATTTCATATTGTTGCGTTGCGCAGGGTTTCGTTGGCTAGGATGTAACACGATCCGACCTGCATCAATTGTGCTGTCAGCGCCATCTCTAGGCCAGAGAAGCTAAGCCAATCGTTCTGTATCGTTTTTTGCAGATCTATGAAGTCAAAAGTGTTCGATGCAACTTTAAACGATCAGTTCTCGACACTGCTGGGCTCTCGTGATGGATATGCTAAGACCGAGAAAACTCAGGCTGAAAAAGAGTGCAACACGTACGACATGCTAAACAGTAATGACAGCAAGGAGATAACGCGAAACGTAAATGGAAATGTTTCTAACGATAATGGGCGTGTCCAGTGCGGAAGTGGGCGTGTTCGGATTGTTCTTGGGTGTATTCAAAAAGAAAATGAGTGCGTCGAGAAAGAAAGTGATGTTCAGAGCGAAAATGGGCGTGTTCAGAACGAAAGTGGGCGTGTTCGGAACAAAAATTGGCGTGTTCAGAACGAAAGTGTGCGTGTTCAAAACGAAAGTGGGCGTGTTCAAAACGAAAGTGGGCGTGTTCAAAACGAAAATGGGCGTGTTCAAAACGAAAGTGGGCGTGTTCAGAATAAAAATGGGCGTGTTCAAAACGAAAGTGGGCGTGTTCAGAATGACAGCGTTGAATCTCAAATGGTGAATTGCTATTTGCAAACGGAGCCATCCGTAACGGCCGTAAACCACGATGACTCATCCAATTCAGCAAACGGATCTTGTCCTAAACATGCCGGAAATGCGTCACATCCAATGCTCCCTTCAACCGGTGACGTCACGTGTTCAGACCACCCCGCACCCAGTCGCGAGAAAGTTCCCGTCGCCTCAATTCGAGCCACGGATACTACCACATCCGGGTTACCACCGTCACGGTTAAACGGTTCCGTAGTAGCGCAGAGGGAACCATCTTCCATCTCTTCCAGAGAACCTGCTCACAGTCTGAAGGACTTTTTCCCCGATACGGACTCTTCCGTGGAAGACGAGAGCTTCCGTGGCCTGGCCTCGGTGCTGTGCCGCCACCTGGGGACCGTCGACGAGGAACTATGTTCTGTCCTTCGTCCTCCATACGTCAAGGCCAGCGCCGAATTCGTCAGGTGGATCTTCGAGAACCGGAAGGTCCTTGACCTTGACATTGCAGGCAGATTGGAGCAGCCTTGTCGGATTTCAAGACCGTCAAACGAAACGCCGAGAGATTCAAAGATCCCCCTCTCCTCGCTTCAAACACTAAAGGTAAGCGAAAATCTACATTGTCATTATTTTGTCAATAATATTGAAGACAAAGTCGTCATTGACGACTCTTGTGGCCGCAGTATGTCATTAGACAGTAGACAAGGACTCTTTATACACAGGACTGGTTTCTTCTTCTTTAGCCGCCTTGTACAGGTTTTTGGGCGATAATCGGAGTTCCGGAAAATTTCAAATCTTATTTACAGAGCAAAAGCATTCAATTAGTTACATCTATGAAAACAGATTGACGATTAATTATGTTTACAAAGTAAACAAATACCTTTGGAGATTCAAAAAATGATCCTTAGCGATAGAAACGGAATTTTAAGTGGAGCGCCATCTATTGCTGATAGTGAAATCATGACCACAATATGTTCACAAGTAACCTATCATGTAATATAGAATCCTTGGACAGTTAGACAAGGAGATGGTATTGCTAGACACCTTTTAAACGCGGTTTAAAGAAACTATAATTTGCATAATAACCATTATGGTTATTATTAAACTTATTAAACTTATTATTATTATGGTTGTTATTAAACTTAACA
Source organism: Lumbricus terrestris (assembly GCA_949752735.1). NCBI lineage: Eukaryota > Metazoa > Annelida > Clitellata > Crassiclitellata > Lumbricidae > Lumbricus > Lumbricus terrestris. The sequence continues at coordinate 6,715,175 of OX457042.1, read as the reverse complement.
ATAAAGATATTAAAATAGAAAATACTGCCAAATTCTTGGGAGTAATTTTTGATTCTAAATTAAACTGGAAACCCCATATAGACTACATCGTAATCAAATGTAAAAAGAGAATGAATATAATGAGAGCTGTATCTGGGTATAGTTGGGGAGCATCAAAGCGGGCGCTTCTTTCCATCTATAGAGCAATTGTAAGGTCAGTCCTTGATTATGGCGACGTGGCATATGCTACTGCTGGTGCTAACCAATTGAAAAGGCTGCAAAATATACAATCTGAGGCTTTGAGGTTGGCGTGTGGATCGGCTAAAGGCACCCCTATCATGGCCCTCCAGAATGAATGTGGAGAGACTCCCCTCCACCTACGTCGATTGAGTAATTCAATCAGGACTGGATCAAAAATATTGGGTTCAAATGATCACCCAGCAGCAGATACCATGCGAGATCACTGGTCAAATTATTATTCCGCACCATCTGTAAAACAAAATTCTATTTTCAAAAGAACTGAACATTTCTTTTCAATGATTTCTGAACAATTTAACTCTCCAATTTATCAGTCAACCGCTCCTTGGTTTAACAGAACTACTAAAGTCGATTTGTCCTTGAAAAAATATATCAACAAAAAGAAGGATTCTCCTAACATTATGTCATCCTTATCGTTACGATTAATTGATAAGTATGTTGATCGCACATCAATCTATACAGATGGGTCTAAACTTGAAAATGTAGTTTCGGCAGCTTTCTAAATACCATCCATGAACTCTCATAATGTTTTTAGAATAGCAGATAACTCCTCAATTTATTCTGCTGAATTAACAGCCATAATTGAAGCGACAAAATGGATTATCCAAAATGAAAATATAAATGAAAATGCAAATAAGTATATTATATATACTGATTCATTAAGTGTAGCCACATCTATAAAAGAAAATAAGTCTTGTTCCCGACCTAATTTATTTCTTGAATTTTTAGATAATGTTAATAAACTTAAAAATATTAGTATAGTCATAGCATGGATCCCTAGCCATATTGGATTATCTGGAAATGAAATGGCAGATACCCTTGCAAAGAATGGGCAAGAACTAACGGAAATTAATTCAACAAATTATCTAGAATTAAAGGAAATCTATTCCTTAATAAGAAAATAATTATGTTGTTGGTTTATGGCAAATTGAATATGATACTGAACGGAAAGGGCGATTTTATAAATCTATTCAACCTTTTGTAACAACTGATATAAAATTCATGGACTCCATCAGGAAAAGAGAAGTTCAAATCACCCGACTTAGGATGGGGCATGTCCTTAATAACACTTGGCTGAGGTGTTAGGTAAAAGCACAACAGACCTGTGTTCTAAATGCCAATTGCCTGAAACAACTGAGCATATGCTGCTTGCGTGTTTAAAGAATGACATATCAACCTTAATACTTAAAAAATGTGAAGAGAAAAAAGTGGAATGCACTGTTAAAAATATATTGTCTATTCCAGGTATTTATCTTGAAGCTTATGATATCCTTATGACTATAACTAATGGAAGAATTATATGAGTAGTGTTAATTAAGCATAATATCTGAAAATAAAATCTGCTAGAACAATGTATCAGCTTTACGTTATTAATGGTCACTATTGTTAGTTGTGATTGATAAAGTGAAACAGTCTTACCATTGTTTTGAATAATGTTTCTGGAAATAGATTAATAACTGGCTTGTTTGCAATGTGAAATGTATTTGAATTATAATTTTAGCTGGTTTGATTCATTTTAGTATTGAGCAAAGATAAACTTAATATTTAATCAGATTTATAATTTCATTGGATTTGTCTCTATCGTGTTTATTGTTTTTTTTTTTTTAGTGTGGGGTTGTTTGGTTTTTTTCCCCCAAATAATTCTGTAATAGATGAAACAGACATTGAAAAATTTTGCTCTTTCTATTATTGTTCAATGTTCATGTCTCTAAATGATGGATGAATACTTTGATTTTTATTTTAATGTTGAATATCTAATCCGCCAATAATTTCATTGTTGGTCAATGAATGTTCAAAATTGCTTGTAAACATGCGATAAATATTTGATGTTAATCTAATTAAGTAACCTAGATGTTGTATTATGTGAACATCATGAAATGTGCAAATGTATAATATTATTGACATCAAACTTCGGAAAAAGGAAACGAAAACAGAGAGAAAAAGGACAAAAACTGCTGAACAGTTGAACAAAAGTGAATAGACATACGTTAAAATCTTTAAAGACGTCAACAGCCTTTGTAGCTATAAGATGTCGTTAAACTGCTGATTAATAAATAATGGTTATTATTACATTCATAGCAAACTTTTCTTTGAGTGCAACGGCCTCTGTTGTCATAGGCCCTCGTCAAATATGGATCCATCCATCCAATATAATTCATGATGCAGATTTTGTGTCAAATGGCCAAAGTAGGCATACGTGGTAAGACACCTGATCAAGAAAGAGACATAATAAAAACCGCTGTGTTTAATCTGCCCCTCCCAAGGTTGCAATTAAGAGGAGGGCGACGATTATTATCTCTGTTATGCTGCAGTGTCGTTAGGCCAGCGGTTCCCAACCCGTGGCCCGCGGGCCAAAAGTGGCCCGCCTGGCCTACAAAAATGGCCCGCAGCATCTCAATGAATTTTTTTAAAATATGTAAAAATTGACCATTTGGACATGATAGAATATATAATTCTTTTCTATTGCAAATTATTTTACTTGAACGTTAATATATTATATCGCATCAGACAGTCTATTTTGATTCAATTATAACAATTTTATATGTCTTTAGTTAATTAAATTTTGGCCTTGTGGCCCCATAATGTCCTTCAACTAAGAAAAAGTGGCCCTCGTGTCCTCCATCTTAAAAAAAGTGTCCCGACAGTCAAAAAAGGTTGGGAACCACTGCGTTAGACAATAAACATCATCAGTAAATCATCATCAGCAACCATAATTTCGCTATAAATTTCCGTTCCCTTGCCAAAGTTTCACAGTTTTTCACCTGAAACGTTGTGAGATAGACAGCTATAGTGCAACAGGGGTTATCTCGCCCGTCCCAGCACACACCTCGCCCCGCAGGGGCCGAGTGGACGCAGTATATATATATATATTTTTTTGGGGGGGAATTTGTCCGTAAACGCGAAGTATCACGAGAGGCGTACTGGTTAGTAGGTTGGAGTGTGGTGAGGATGGGGGTTTGAGTAGGGTGGAGTGGGGTGGTTGGGGAGGGGAGCGGGCGGTTGGGGCGGGTTCGAATGGGTCAAAGGCGAAATTTATCGGGCAATGCAGAGTACCCCACAGAGGTGGAGGCAAGGTGAAGGTGGGCCGGCGGGTAAGGGGTTCGGTTGGAGCGGGGCGAATCCTAAATTTCCCGGGCTACGTCTGGTACCCCAGATTGTGGGTTATAAGGCCTTTTTAAACGCGACTACACGCAAAAAAGGAGTAGAATGACGATAATCATCTTTGTTTTTACATAGTATGAAATAGCAGCTATAGCTATCCAATAATTATTAAGCTAAGGTAACGTACAAGCACTTTGGTAGCGACAAAACGTTAAAACAAGAGAATGATAGATTTTGTTAGACACCTTTTTTGTTAGAACTACTCTATATATTCTTATTTAAAGAACGCAGAAAGCGTTGAAAATCACGATTATTTTTGTTGTGATCATTATCAGTAAATGATTTGCTGTAAAGTTGACGTCATCGCTATGGAAGCTAAAACATGAGTCAAACAATAAAATTAAAAGTAAAGTTTTCTTTAGGGGTTAGTCTCGAACCAGAATAAAAGAGGAGGGCAACGGAATGATAATTTTTTTAATGGCACAGTTTCGTTGAATATGAATTTACCGATCAAACTAACGATTAAAAATCATGCAAAGCAGTTAAGCTCAGTTAATAAAAAAAACTTGCAATTCACCGTTGGGTGTCGCCTGTGTAAAACCTGGTCAAGGTAGAATGCATGAGGTAATCTTTTATTAATGTTGAGACTACAATTAAAATTTACTGTCGACATGAGTTTTATTCATTGTCATGAAATGTTACTAAATAAGGTGTGCTAAGTCCTACACTCCATAATTATGGGCGATTGCTATTTTTGTAAAAAGAACAGTTTGGCTGATGGACGTTTCTTTGGCTTCCATGGCGATAAATCTTACTTTGTTTGAGTTTATTGTCCTCTGTTACTGCTACATTATGTAATCGTAATGCACACTTACCAGTTTAAATTAAATAAACGACATTTTTATTATTTATGAGCGCAGATCATTAACGCCTTTCGTTGCACACCCTTAAACCTAGAGACTGTGATTCTATAAAAATCAATAACGACTTATTTTTCTAGCTCCGAAGAACTTCCGCATTACATACATTATGCTCTCGTGAACTGTAGAAGGTCAAATATCTTTCGTTGACTGCATGCAATCAATAGCCATTATTATTATCACATAAATTTCTTACGCGCACAAGGCCACACCGAAATGTGAATATGAGACATACATGCTTATGTTGTCGTTAGATGGTGTTAATGTGCGAATAATCCCTCCATCTAATGCTGCTACTGAATAGAGCTGGATTTCTACAGTTGGCAACTGCGTCTTTGCCTGTGCGTTGGAGGTGCCAGACTCGAGCCTGGACTGGAGAGCGACGCTGATCATCCATGTTATGACGCACTAAAGCGATTAAAATGAAGTTGATAAAGCATATCATGCGTTTACTTCCCGGAGTTTGTTCCAGCGATCTGCTTGTAAATTTAGATTTAACACCCTACGGAAAGCTTCCAAAAGTCACTAATGACATGTCCACGAACACACATAATGTACATATGCGCACGCACACCCACACACACACGCGCGCGCACATGCACGCACACACCCTCGCGCGCTCACACGCAACACACGCATGCGCGCAAACGCTCGCACACACACATGCACGCACACACAGACACGCAAGCACGCGCACACACGCCAATTAATGACAGACATTGTAATGTTCACAAGGTTTCTGCCATTGTTGATTTTTAATGTGCTTTGACGTGCAACTGGGTGAAGCGGTGCGTCACCTGGATTTGTCTCTTTTTCTAAATTAAACGAAGATTATTGTTACGTACACACGCATGCACGCACATTCACGCATATATATTATATTTATTTATTATTTGAGTTATACATAATGCATATGTTATATTTATATTGCGTATGTGCATATATATTTATATATATATATATATATATATATATATATATATATATATATAACATAGATACATATACTGAATTTACGCCTAACTTTCAGTGTGATTGTAGGCCTATTTTGCTTACAGATATAATGGTAACACAAGTTTTCCTGCTTTTTATAGGACGAACTGTTGACGTTGGTCGAGAAGAGATTGCAACGACTTCACGATAGAAAACAACGAATCATCGACAGACAAACGGAAAGTCGTCTGCTAGAGAAAAAGGCGCGAAATAATATTCAATACAAAACTTTTGTTTTTTGCTATACATATTTCTAGCCACATTACAATAATTTTGAGCAAAGGACTTCTTGTTCATGGTCACTTCATAGTAAATGACCGTATCGGGAATCCATCCTTACAAGTCGAGTGACAAGTAGGGTCTACAGCCCGCCAACCAAGCGGCTTCTTTACTTTCTGACATTGGTTGAAAACAAATTAAAGGTGACTATAGAGTGTGCGCTTTATGCATTTGGCATCAGTCGTTTAGCGACATCTTGTGGGAACATAATTATGCCGTAGATTTCAAAAGTGTATTTTAAAAGAGTTCTCATTGTTGCTATTATAGCCTATAGCTGTCTAGCATGATGCAGCCCACAGGCCAAAGATAGGCGAAACCAAAATTAACGATCGGTTTTCATTACTCAAACATGGAGTTCACGATGACAGTACTTGTAGAAGAATAAAACAGTTATAAAGGGGTGTGAAATTATTTTGAAGACCTCTCACCAAGTTCTGCCATAATTCCATAATACTGTTCAACCAGACAACTCTTAACAATTGGCTAGCATATCCAATGAATAAATTACAGCTGACTTTAGCGACATCTTATTCCAACGCAGTCCTTTCACGCCAAACAGTTTTTAAAAAAAAATATTGCAGTCAATTGAAATAATTATGTTACAGATGAATTTGTTTAATGCGAATTCAGAAGAGAGTCTTTATTGATTACCATTCTGGATTAAATCTCTGAAGGGCGATATCCTGTTACTATATAGCGTTGATAGATAACGTTTTAGCGGTGTCTAAAATTTATAATATTTAATATGGTTCTCTAAACAATACAGAAGGGATTTTTGTTGGTCTAGCATGCAGTTAATCTGCCAGTTGCTTATATTTATGATTCTTGTTGTTCTACGCAGATCACCGCAATCGTTCGTGAGAAGACGAACTCTAAGCAATTCGAAAAGTTTCTTTCCTACCTGGAACAGCTGGAGAAGGTCATCCAACTTCTTCTCAATTTGTCCGTTCGTCTGTCAAACGTCGAGAAAGATCTCTGCCACATTTCGGAAGACACCAAAGACAAGCAGAAGGTGAGAACTAATTACTCTTGTTAACGCCTTCTGGAATATTGTTTTACATTTTGGAATTATTTTGCCCGGACATGAAAGTGATTGTCGAATTTTAGAGTTTTTTCTACTATATTTATTCGTACTGCCTTCTGCGTTTACTAATAGAGCGAATGTCATCGTTAGAAAAGGGGTTTAACTTTCTATGGATGGATCCGATTTGACCAGGGTATATGACAGCAGAGGCCGTTACCCTGGACAGAAATTTGCTCGGCATATTACAGCACTTAAGAGCAAGGTACTAGACCAGTTATAACTTAACCATGTCAGAAATGGCATCCGGCCAGGCCATAACCACCCCCATCTTAAAGTCCTGGCTACGTCACTGCTATGAAGTGGCCATGAACAAGAAGTCCTTGCTCAAAATTGTTATAATGGGACTAGAAATATAAAACAAAACAAAAAAATTTCTCGCTGGCGATTGAGCGCTTCAACTTTGTCGCTTTTAGGGGTACTTTTTCCAACTGGGACCTTGACGAATCGGGTCCATTCCCGACAAATATGCTTCTATAGTTAATGTTAAAGTCCCTGAGGGATCATGTTTACCTCCGGACAAAAAACGCTAAAATCAATAATAATAATCTATGATGTTATCATTATCCTTTCCATCGTCGTCGACTTTTTCGTCGTCGTCGTTGTCATCATCATTATTATTGTTACTATTACTCTTGTTATTATTACTATTGTTATGCCATTAGTATAGTCATCATTATTATTGTTACCATTACTATTGTTACTATTTCTTTTGTAATGCCATTAGTGTCGTCACAATAATAATTATTATTCTACATTTTACCTTGTACGCTACCTTTACAGAAGCAACTGGCGGACAAGCGAATCCAGATCCTGGAACGACTGAAGGAGGCGCTGGAACTGAAGTGGAACATTGACGAGCGAAGTCAGCAGGTGTCCGCCTGGCTCAGGGATTGCCTCACACCGGAAGAGTTCAACGAATACAGGGACATGGTTCGCATCCGGTGTCACGTGATACTTCAGTCGCAGGCGATTGAAGATCAAACGGAAGTGGCTGTGATGCAGAGGACGGTACTCCTGGTCCGGTGCCAACCGCCACAACGCCAGTCGCCAAATCCTACAGAAACCACGATCCTCGCCCACCTGGATATGATCGCAACAGTTCAACAAGAACTTATCCAAGTCTAGGAGGAAATCACCCATCCCAAACCGGATGTGACCAATTTCCGGTTTGTGATGACAGAAGCTCTGCCGGAAATTGACGGAAGTTCAGTTGGGAAATGGCCGAAGTAAAAAGTCTGAAGTGCAAACTAAAAAAAACCGAAGTTCTGCCGGAAATCGACTGAAGTCCAGATTTAAAATGATCCAAGTCCAGAATAGAATTGACCCGAACTCCGTCTAAAAATGATCGAAGTCGAAACGTAAAAAATTACCGAAGTTTAGCTGGAGAAATGACCGAAGTAAAAAAAGACTGAAGTCCAAACAAAAAAAAAGAATGAAGTTCAGCAGGAAAGGATCGATATGACCTACATGCAGGTCCTGACCAATTGATTCCAGGATGTTGTTGGAAAGTAAAATTCCATGCCCAGATTGGCATAGGTCACAATATTTGTTAAGACCAAGATTTTACTGGAGATTACCTCAAAACAACCGGACATCCAACCAACCAACCGGACATGACCTCATCCCTTCAGCAACCTAGGAATCGTAAAGACTTCAAGAAACGTTGAAGCAGCACGTCGTCGATGTTGCAACTTCAAAACTCTTCCCTCTCTATGCCTTCGAACTATCTGCCATCTAAGTGTTCGCATTTGAAGTGGAGCTGTAGGAATTCTACCTTCGAAATATGATTTTTCGATAAGCCATTGTTTTACATCGCTACGCTTACTTACTTGAGAAATCTATTAAGCGTTTGTTTACGTTACATTACAGAGTTATGCCCTAACTTAAGACTTCCCCACCCCGATTGCTTATCACCTAATAGGTTTCAGATTACGATTACGATTACAGTAGGCTGTCGGAGTCCGTCTGACTTATCAACAGTCGTTAATCGCATAATTATAGTACTTCGTGTTGAAGAGCAATCGATTTATTCCTTTGAAGGTGCTATCGTAATTACATTACACCTTGAATAATTACACATAATTGCTGAATAAATACACAATTGCAACACGAGAAGACTTTACCAAGAGGAGAACTTATTTAATGATTAGTCGAATGTCAATCGAATTCCGTCTTTGCGTTTGCCATGCGCTCTCTAGTAGTGTCTAGTTGTTCATGGCTTGCATGGTCCTCACCCAGAGGCGGATCCAGTGGGAATCCGGCCAGGGCCCCCATTTCTTTACTTTTGACCAGCTATTCTGGCTCGGAAAGTTGGCGTGGCACCTTCCCCCCCCCCCATGAGTAGTTCCGTAGGTCTCAGGAGGCACCGCCCGCGCGCAGGGGCTGAAGAACACTGTATACGACTGAAAAAGTCATCAGATTTTTCGCCGACCAAGATGAAATTTTTCCTCTGTCCCAAAACCGAACATTTTCTTCCAGTTGTCCAGTTTGTTTGTCTGCTTTGGACTGCATGGTGGAACCGAGACGTACAGTAACAGTAAGATGTAATGTAATATTTGGTATCGTCGTACGTTACTGAAGTCGGTGGTGAGTTGCAATTTACATAGCAAGAGAAGAATCTTTTATAAAGGTGTTTATTTATTGCCTCGTTTATTCCATTTAATTATTTAATATATCCACCACGGACAACAACTGTAGAGGTCCACGACAATAAGTTTTCCATTCGATGAAGTCAAGTCTCCGTTAATTGCACTTACTGGCTACAAGGAAAACTACCCGATAAACTGTCGCTTTCCAATGAAATTATCGGTTCAGAATGTTTACATGCTGAACTTGCCAACAAAAGTCCATCAGCAACCAGATCAAATTGCGGTTGATGAAGGTATTGGTGTGGCCAGTGGCGACGTACGGATGCGAGACATGGAAGCTAAAGAGGGAGGAAGAAGGCGTATTCAAGAATCTGATAGATGTCGAGTAGGGCCTATCCCGTGGAAAAAATGATATCAAATGAACGGCCTACATAATTAGCAAAGGTCAGGAATGATCTGTTAGCTAACAGCAAACTTCGAAAAACTGAGATTTTTGGTCGTGTCATAAGACAAGCGCATGATAGCATTGACAGTAGTCTGATGACGGGTTTCGTTGAAGGGGTTCGAGGACGAGGCAGACCAAGAAATTCGTGGATTGATAACATCTTGATGTGGGCTGGACTTGTGGGCACGTGACTATTGAACGCGACTCAAGACAGAAGACCTTATAGACAGTTATGATCCATTCGTGTAGCCAACCGTCGAGAAGCGACGACGGCGATATGACATGACATGAATTTCGATGATTTGAACCGATGACACCCTTCACTATAATATATACCTGCGTCCTTTGAATATACGCCACTCCACTCAAGTTTGTCTGTACAAATACTAAAAGACACCTTTAAAAAGCTTCCTACGCATTATATATTAATATCATTTCGCCTAATCGTCATAATCGAAGTCTAACATGTAGGCCTACGGTAATTTATTTATTACAGGCAATAGTCAATGACAATGACAAGATAGTTTCCTACAAGCGTTGGTCTAACAGTGTAAGCCAATGGATCAAAGTAAAATTCATGCAAATTTCTTTCTGCAGTACCGGTAGCAGTGTAACCTCGATATTGCTCATTTCTCAATGCATTCATAGCGCGATAATCTGCACAACCGCTGTCCGTTTGAATGGTTGCCGTGTAGAATAAGGCCCCAAAGTAAGGGCCAAGAGTAGGCATTCAGACGAACGCACAGACACGCAGATAGACAGACAGACAGACAGGCAGACATACAAATAAGACAAGACAGACAAGAAGAAGACAGACAGACAAAGTTGAACTCTATTGACGGTAAAAGTAACAGCCAGTCGACCAGAAGACTCCGTCGCTAGCTAAATAGCCCACGCAGTGCCAGTCCGAAGCCTTGAAAAGAAGGAGGGCTACGACACTGACTCTGGTTGTCATTATAATATGGGGATGGACAGTGAAGCTAATGCAACAATTCGGCTGGATTATAATCGCTGGCGTTAATTAAATAATGACGCTACACACCTTTTAAACGTTCTGCAATTGTCCTTAATCGTTCCAAAATCCATTTTTATTCGATCATGATCTAGGATATGGACTTCAGCGTTGCCACTACTTGGGTTTTTCACAAGATCTTGAGCTTTTTCTATCCGAACTTGAGAAAAGGTTTTTTTTCCCAGAAGAACTTGGTTTTTTGCTTGTTTTTTTCTCGGGAAAAACGGAAAATGTTTGACATTTTCGAAAAATTTAGGACGTTTTCGGGAAATTTCGAACCTTTTTCGATAGATTTGTGCCGGATGACATAAAAAAAACTCATCAGAATTTTCTGACGGGAAATTCTGGACATTTTCGAAAGATTTGCTGAACTTGGGTTTCCTTGTTTTTTTCCGAACCCTTCAACTTGGTGTTTTATATATTTTTTAGAGTGGCAACGCTGATGGACTCATATGGCGCTATTCAAGAAGCCTCCTAAGGAGCGTTCTCAGCCCACCCACGTCAAAATGAACAGAGACTTGAGGGATTTGTGAAATAAGGATTGTTTGGCCCGACGAAACAAACGCAGCTTTGGCGTTGTCGACGGTGTTGTTGAACTGATGCCTTGCTTTACGCTGATAAAAACTACTTCGTTTAAATGTGCACATAACCCCCATATTGTTTGTCACTTCCACTCTATACAATGAGACAGCATTTTCTCAACGTTTTTATGGAGGGCAGTCTCAGAGTCGTTTCTTGCGACTACTAAGCATGCATGGACACTTGCTATAGCGCCCCTTGAAGAACCTACTCAGAGGCGCTCACACTGAATCGAAGTTTTATACCGAAAGGCATGAGCAGTTCTGCGAGTGAAGGAATTGCTCAGAGTCCCTACGCGGCGGATTGAGGTGGATTCGAACCTGCAACCCTGCGGCTGCAAGGCAACGAACATACCCACTACACCACCGTCTTCACGAACTTGAAGGACATTTCTGCATTCATGCCGACTTTAAATTCTTTTATCTTGGTCAAACATAGTGGTGCGATAGAAATTTTTAACGTGGAAAGACAATTAAATTTTTCTATTCAGCCAACATAGGCGTTTCGAACACAAATTATGCAATTTACACAGAAAAGATTAATTTTCGTAGCAATTCCATAAAAATTTCACTCACATTTTCGTCGCGGGCGAAAGTACAGCTGTTCAAATATTCTGTTCAGTAATAAAATCCAGATCTCTTGTAATTTTCAATATTTACAAGCTTCGTATATTGGACCTCCACTACTCACACATCTCTTGGTTCCGTTTGCTCGTACCTCCATCATGCAGAGTCTTGCTTTTTCTGTGGTTGGCCCGGTGGTATGGAAGGTCCTCCCACTTGAGCTGCGCCTGTTCCCTAGATCACTCTCTGACACATTCTATAAGCGCTTAAAAAACTGTTCTCTTTGGCCGTGCTGGAGTCGGGAGCGCCTCTGAGTAGTTTCCTTGGCGCTATATAAATACTTGAATGAATGAATGAATCTCCTTCTTCCAATGCTGATGGTCCATAGAAATTATTAGGGAGTGAATGATTTATACTAGGATGAATGGATGGATGGATCCAGATTTGACGAGGTACTATGACAAAATGATTTATATGAATGGCGTATTAAGTTCTTTTATAGAAACGTAATAACTATTAACAGCGGTGTTTCTAATCAACACTACTCAAATGCACACTTACAAGAACATACATACACACATACACATACGCATCTATTATGTGGGACTCGGTGGTATTGCAGTAAGTTCGGCTTGTGGTAACCGAAAGGTCGCAAGTTTGAATAATACACCATGAACACCTTTAATATTTATATTCATTGCTGTACAAATACTGCGTTTCGGTGTTCAGTATAGTAAGTATAGAATAGTCAAGCGCAGAGACTCTCGAACAAGGATGCCTCTGTAACAGAACGGCATTATTATAAACAAACCAAACACTAAACTTATGATACAACTGAGATAGTGTCAAACGCAAGTCAGGATAAAGGAAGAAGGCAACGGTGTGA
>OX457042.1:6622487-6697487 GCA_949752735.1 Lumbricus terrestris | reverse complement strand
AGATCGCAAATCCACGGAAGACTTCCGTAAAATCCGCTATTCAAATGTCCACACGCACGCACGCACACGCACGCGCACACGCACACGCACGCACACAAGCACACAAAGCAGACACACGTTTTTTTATTATCGGGTAATTGTCAAGCATAGATAAACTCGGAGGGAAATGCAATGATCAACTCTGCTACCAGTCAGTTTCGTTGAATTTTATCAATCAGCCATTATCCGAAGATTTTAAAAAATCACGAAATGGAGTTAACCGCAGTTTCTAAAAATGAATCTGCATTTCGTCGATGTGTGAAACCAAGTCAATGGAGCATGGCGAAGCTAATATAACGTTCGCGATGCTAAGAATTCGTTTAATCTTCTGGCGACGTTAGTTTCAGGTATTAAGGCAGGTCAAGCGTAAAATAGGCAATAATAGGTCAGATGACCAGTCCTGCCGTGACCTGTGGCTGCTCAACTGCGTGGTCTGCCATTGCTGGGCGCTAAAGACATGTTCTAATCATGACTGCCTGCCACATCGGTTTGTTATAAAGTTGGGCAAGCAAGTTTTAAAGGTGTTTAACAGGAATCTACCAATGCCCAGTTTTTCACAATCATGGTGTCGATACCACACGAGGTTGCTGAAGAATGTAGTCTCAGTCCTACACTAAATGGGACGACTTTACAATGAAGAGCCGGGTTGCAATTAAGAAACGACTTTTTTTTATTATTATTGAGCGTAAATCATTAGCGTCTGTCTTTGGACACCCTTAAAGTAAATTTCATTGACGCTATAAAATTGCGACAAAGGTAATGTTTTATAATTTGTTGGTCAATGAATGTTCAAAATTGCTTGTAAACATGCGATAAATATTTGATGTTAATCTAATTAAGTAACCTAGATGTTGTATTATGTGAACATCATGAAATGTGCAAATGTATAATAATATTGCCATCAAACTTCGGAAAAAGAAAAAGAAAACAGAGAAAAAAAGGACAAAAACTGCTGAACAGTTGAACAAAAGTGAATGGACATACGTTAAAAACTTTAAAGACGTCAACAGCCTTTGTAGCTATAAGATGTCGTTAAGCTGCTGGTCAATAAATGATAGTTTTATAATTTATCCATTTCTGTAGCGCCCCTTCAAGGTGTCTACTCAGAGGCGCTCCCAACTACAGCGCGGACACTGCATCGAGCTTCACGCCGAAGCGCTGAGCAATTGCGATTGAAGGACTTGCCGAAGGTCCCTACGCGGCGACTTGGGGTGGATTCGAACCTCGAACCTTCCGCCTTCAAGGCAACGACGCCACCACTACACCACCGTGCCCCGCAAAGTTAACCGAGACACCTTTACGTGAAGCTATTTCAATTGAATATACGAAGTGTGGTTTGCGAAGCGATAAAGAACCGATGCTAAGACGACAAAACACACACAAAATTAATGTGAATGTTCGTATTTTACAATATGGAATGTGAGACCTTGAGCTTTTCGATTGTCGATAAATTGAAACGCTGACACCCTTCACCACCGCCGCCCTTTGAATGGATGCAACGCCATTTAAGATCACTCTCTAAAGATAATAAATAGACAACTACTCAGAGGCGCTCCCGACTACATAGCAGTGGTGTGTTGGTATGTTCGGTGCCTTCCAGCCGGATGGCTGCAGGTTCGAATCCATCTCAAGCCTTCACGTAAAAGGACCCTGAAACCCTGCAGCTAGTCTTTCACTCGCAATTATTGCTCTATGGATGCGCTTTGCTGTGAGATTCAGAGAATTATGCCATTTTCGCCACCAAAAAACTGATTACCATTTTTAACCTTTCTCTCCCATCCATATCAGCATGACTGTGCCATTGTCCTCCATGTCCACTTATATACATATACGTCTCTATTTCTCTGAATAGGGATTGCTGCGCATTTAGTTTTTCTGGGGATTGACATGTAGACAAGACCTCGCGATTTTTCTTGTGGAGAGAAATCCATTCCTGGGTGGTGGTGGGGGGACTTCGCACCCAGAACCGTCTGAACACTGATGGGTTATGCTACCAGACAGCGTCGAGCCTTCTCGGTTGTTGGACCGTCCACATGGAATGGGCTCCCACTTGCACTACGCTTACTACCTCGGAATAATTTGCCTGCTTTCTACAAGTTGCTCAAGACCTATCTTTTTAGCTGTGGCTAGACTGGGAGCGCCTCTGAGTAGGCTTCTTGAGGGGGCGCTATGTAAGTTTTTGGAATGAATGAATGAATGAACGGGTCGGTAGACCAACCAATGTAAGGTGAATGCACACTAGTCAACTGTTTAGTCAACTGGTTGGTCAACATTAGTGGTGCCAGCAACACAATGTCATTATGGAATTTTGACCATCCTATGGAATTTCGACCCGGACCACCACGGACTACTCTCACGGACAACCCTTCTAACTCAACGCATTTGATCCTGATCCTATGGTAACTCGACCCGGACCACCACGGACTACTCTCACGGACAACCCTTCTAACTCAACGCAGCGCTCGCGAATAAGCTGGCTTATTCGAGTGGCGCTTTAGAAATTTCGAGTTTACGATTACGATTACGATTACGATTACGATGTCAGCGGGATCATGGGAAGAAATGAAATGCAAAAAGTCATTAATTTAAAATTGCAAAGATGTTTTGGCAGGTCATAAGGCAGGTCAAGCGCAATAATAGCGGCCATGGTATCGGCAGCATGTGAGAAACTCGGCATTGATAGATTGCTGTTAAACACCTTTAAAACTGGCTTGCACAACTCCATAACAGACCGATGCAGTCATCGTATAATAATGTAGCAAATGGCGTACGGCCTCTGTTCTCATAAGCCCTCGTCAAATCTGTATCCATCCAGTCACTGTGTAGGCTAGTAGATGTGCTAAAAAAATTTGAAGTTATCAACCATAGCTCGAAACCACAGAGTGACTTTAAATTAGGGCTGTTGTTCGATGAAAAATTTTAATCGAAATTAATCGCGCGATTAATTTTTTTAATCGCAATTAACTGCAAATTAATCGCAATGCATTTTCTTCAAATATACTAATCTTACTATTTTCTAAGGACCCCTGAAGCATGCAATTTAATGACTGTAGACTATGCATTCTTTCTATTGCAAACATATTCAATAACCTTTGGCTTAGGCCTATTGAATTTCTGCATTTAGTTTATTGAACAGTTTTGTATGACAGACAGAATTGAACTATGTTCAGATTAGTCAACTGCTCAAAATCCGTTAATTTTTTTCATGTGAGCCACCTTTAATTAAAATGACATATAGGCGTAAAAATAATGTGAAGTTAGACAACCGTTTTCTGACTATCAAGATAACTTATTTTTTCAGCCAATTGTATAGGCAGACCAGTTTATTTACACTGGTCGGTTCAAGGATGCTCTTATTAATTAACAATAGAAGGTCTACTATTGAACCTCATTTAGTCACAATTTTTCACAAGAGGTTGTGGTTCTTGCCAAACCTCGTCTCAGTTGTCCTTCTGTAAACATTTATCATTTGAAACCTGAAATTCATTGGTCTTGCCATCTCATGTAGTTCAACCAACGTAGTACTAGTCTGACGTCTGACGGGGTAAGGAAAGAGGAAACCTTAGTGGCGGCCGATGTCGACGACTCATCGTTAGCGTTTAGCGCATGTTTTGGTTCGCATGCAGGCGATAATTGAGCGACGATTGCTACGATAATACTCAAATTCTTTGTTGGAATATTTGCCAAAAAATGTATCACTAGCTTTAAGTATGAGCCTTCCATTTAAAACGATTTTTTCTGCCTCTGATTCCATTTTAATCAGATCTAATTAACGCGTACGATTAATGCGTTAAAATTTTTAATCGCAAATTTTTTTAACGCGTTAATCGCACGCGTTAACGCGATTAAATCAACAGCCCTACTTTAAATCATTAAAAACCAAAACTTGAGATTCACTTGAGATAATAGGGGTAATCGCAAGCAACGCTGATTACATGTAAGCTTAGCTTCTTTGCGACACAGTTTCCTTGAATAAGAATAAGTCAATAGTACTGAAGATCTAAAATATGAATTGTGGTTAGGCCCAGGTCCTTTAGAACTTGTACCTTACTACCCTGCCGTAGGACGTAGCCTCTTCAAAGTCTGGGAAAAGAAGTAAAGCGAGGAAAATCATCTTCATTATGGAACTCCGAAATAACAAAACATCGTGTAATTTCCCACAGATGTTGCTAAATAAGTTAGTCTCGGTTTTGACACTCCCCACAGGCAACTCTAAGTGTGCATGATTACTTGTAACCTTCAATATTCTACCTACAGGCGCTTCCTACTACAGTGCTGTCACGGTCACAGCATCTAGAAGCGAGGGGGTCGCGGAGTCCACCGTCGGCAGGCAAAGCACCGGGAGGCGAAGAGGTCGCTGGGTTCGCCGACAACGGGCGAGAGCCCATCAACACCTCCGTGATGGACCCACCCGACTCCCACGAGGCGCTCTTTGAAGTGACGGCGATGGCCCGACGACCAGATGTGGGCAAATTGGTCACGGACGCTTTGAGGCGACCACCCGACGGGGCGAGGAACCGTTAACGCCGGCTGCCCAGGCCATCAAGGCAGCCGGCGTCATATATAAGACGATGTAGGCCATTGTTAGGGGAGCGAGGATCCTGGGTGGCCGAGTGGGTTGTAGCCCGCTCGCCGCGCCGGCGACGCGGGTTCGATTCCCCGGTCGGATCTTTACATACTGCGGGTTGCTCGGTCGCAATATAAACGTGGAGTCGACGCTGATATCATCTTCGTAATGGAAAAGAGTCGTTAAACCCATACATTTCATTTTTTGTTAGGGGAGAGGCCCGGCAGACGCGTTTGACTTAACATCGATCAGCGAAGAGTTACTGAACTTCAACGGAGAGATTTTACAGGCGTCTGAAACGATCTTTTAATATTGCCGGACGAGCCTCCAAGTGTATATTCCGAATCAACCTCTGCTATTGTTTTGTTTAATAATAAAGTATTAAAAACGAGTCCTCTGCACTGTGAAAAGGTCACGGCCATAGTCCTGTACGAACATATCGGGCTAGGGTCGTGACAAGTGCGGACACTGAATCGGTGTTTCACGCCGAATCGCATAACCAACTGCGAAAGAAAGTCTTGATCCGGGTTCATGCACGAAGGCTTGAGGTGCATTCGAATCTATAACCTTCCGGCTCCAAGGCATCGAACATGCCCCGTATACTCCTTCGCGTCCAATAAATGAGCTAATTGACGTATTTTAGGCTGCCATCGAGCTACACTCGACTTCTGTTAATCTTGTAACCATCTGCTATTTCTATATGATGTTATCTTACTGTGCACTTGTTCGTTTGATTTAATAAACAACGATTGTCTTTTTTAAAATTTATCAAATTTAGACACCTTTAAAGTTTATCTCACCGATGTAATAAAAGAGTTTTGAAAAGGTGATTATTTAATGGATCCACAATTCCACATGACTGTGAATGTTCAAAATGTCGTTGGGACGCTCAAATCCCCTTGTCATAATTATAATTGAATTATTTTGTTAATTATTGTATTTAATAAGCCATGCCATCGGTGGCAACTATCTTTGTCGGCATAAGCTGCCGTTAAACTCTGGGATACATCCATCCAATCCATCCATTATCACTATCGTATATACTGAAATGTTTGCTACAATTGGAAATACCGCCGCTGCCATATTAATAGGTAGTGTCAGTCTTAAACGTAGAGAATGGGGGGGGGGGCAACTCTAATGATCTCTGTCATTGCACAGTGAGGCCAAGAAAGCGGAAAGAGAAGTCACTTGCGCTTCGTGCAGTCACTTCACGGAGTTCGATCAAGTCAGGTGATCAGGTGATCTGGAAGGCTTCTGTAAAATCGGGCACAAACAAGCACACGTACCCAAGAAAGCGCACACATACACACGCACATACTCATGCACATGCAAGCACCTACGCACAGACACACAAATGTACAAATGCAAACACGGATGCACACGCATATTCATGCACGCACGCACGTTTGCACAAGTTCACATACAATTGCACTCACGTACACTGACATACACATGGCATAGTTAGTTAGGTAGGTCTATAGATACTGTTTGGTTATTGTCTGTTCTAGTTTTTTTTACTGTATTTCCACTTTACGTTTATCCATTCGTCCAAACATGCTCCTGCAACTCTGTCTCGGCTCAAAGCCTTTTTCTTATTTATGGTAAGCGTGCATTGGAAGGGTAGACCTACTGAATGGTGACTGCTGCATGCAAGCGGTTCAACATAAGTTTCAAGATACACTGGAATTTCATTGACAAAACATTGTCTGTCACGACAGTATGTGATGATTAGCGCGCTCTCATTCTTTATCAGCGCTTGGAGGTGGCGTTATCATAATACGAATATCGATGTCCGATTGTAAAATATGTACGATAACTTGATTTTGTAGTCTGAGTAGAATACTTAAAAGAGGTGTGTAATTAATTTATATGGTCGTCCTCACTTTCGCGGAATACATGCTTCTAACCTCATATAACTTCACAATTATAGTTAGCCTAACTATCGAAACACTAAGTCTAACAGCTGCGAGTGCAATAATAATTATTATCATCGATTTCATGGTAAGTTACTGTTGAACAACTTCGTGGAACAACAAATCGCAATCGTCATCTCCAAGCTTCCAAAGCGCCACTCGAAAGGTAAGTGCGGGAAGCAACTTATTCACGGGCGATGCGTTAAGTCAATAGAGTCATCCGTGAAAGTCATCCACAGATAATTATCACAAACTTAGTTCGCATAGAATACTATTGTGACATTTTAGGTAGCTGTAACGGCTTCATTTACACACCTTTTGAGGTAAAAAGTGTAATAACAAAGACGATCGGCATCGCCCTCCTTCCTTGGGCCTGGCACTATAATGTATGTATGTATATGAACATTTATATAGCGCCTTACAATAACCTCACGAAGGCGCTTAACGCAGTTCTGAACAAGTGCGACTTAATTAACTTTGAGAATGTTTCATGAGAAACACGCAACGCAGCATCACGAATTGCCAATGGAAGACTGTTCCAGAATGAAGGTCCAATACACGAGAAGGCATTATGTCGACCTCATGATAGAATTGTTTTGCTACTGAAAATATTTGCGAGCTGTGAACTTATTATCTCGTACCGACTTATCTGTAGCGGGTTTGTGGTGAAAGGTGTGATGTGTCATCACACCCCATTCAAAGGTTATGCCCGAATACGCCGGGGTATACCGATAAAGGATGGCTGCAAACTCCTAACTTATCGACTGTATCGCAGCCATAATAAGATTTATTGTGTAAGATAAACAAACGATGCCATTCTATCTATAGAGGGCAGTGTTTATTCCAAATCTATCGGGGCAGGGGTGTTCCCAATCACAGGAATTACGTAGTAGGCCTAGGGTTATTATGACGTGCTAGGATTATTTTTGCCATTTTATATGTCTATGCAGCTTTGATGGTACTGGAGTTTCTGACGAAAAACCTAATTCAGGACGCCATTTCCAAGATGGCGACTCGAGCACAGCTCGGATCTATGGGGACTTTGATGTTGTCGTCAATGGGGTGCACCTAACAACTTATGTCAAGTCTCTACTTCCTGAAATTTATTGAGTCGGTTGATGCTTTTTCCGCCAAAACTCTTCTACTGCAATTCTATAAAAAAAACTACTGGTTGTCCCTATGGCTCGATCTTCCACAGTGCTGCATAGAAGCGTTGCTATGGTCGGTCCGTCTTTCTGTAATAAGTTAGCCTACCTATTAATCTCCGTAATGAACTTCTTTGTCTTTCTTTGCCACTTTTCCGCAAGCGTTTGGAAACCATTTTATTTGATTGAGGTTTGGTGTCAGGTATGGAGCGCCACTGAGTAGTCCTCTTGAAGTGGCGCTATATAAATGTACGACTACAATTACAATTGCAATTACGTTCGTCTGCCCATGAAAAAAACCGTTTAGGATGTTCACGCGATTCTTTATAATCAATATTAGGAGGTATAGACTATAAGCGTGACAGAGGTTCTGAAGGCGACTGCTCGATCGGGGTGTCCCGATGGTTTTTTCGCATATCCGCTTGCTGGATGTCCACCACAGAGCCTACACCAGACATTCCTCTCCGACCGTGCTTGGGTAGGGAGCACCTCTGGATTGTTACATTGAAGTGGTGCTATATATATATATATATATATATATATATATATATATATATGTATATATATATATATATTCCATAGACTGAACATTAGAGGAATGATACTAATTTGCGAGTTAGCTGAGACATCTTTACCTGGAGTTTTTTTCCATTGATTATGCCAAGTGCGGTTTGCGAACCGATAAAGAACCGATGATAAAATGTAATATTATTGTATTTTACAATAGGGAATGTGAGGCCTCGACCTTTTCGATTGTCGACAAGTTGAAACGCTGACAACCTTCACCTCCGGCGCCTTTGAATGGATGTTTTCACTCCATTCAAGGTCACTCTCTAAAGATAAGAAATCTACAAATTTGCTGGGCGCAGTGGTGAATGCATATGTTCGGTGCCTTGCAGCTGGAAGGTGCAGGTTCGAATCCTCTTCAAGCAGCCGCGTAGGAACCCCGAGCAAGTCTTTCACTCGCAATTGCTCCTGCGCTTTGCGTGAAACTCCGATTCAGTGTCCGCGCTGTAATCGGGAGCGCCTATGAGTAGGATCTTGAAGGGGCGCTATAACAAGTATTCATACTCCCGCTGCCTAACGATTTTTGTTTTGATTAAGTGCATGTAAATAAGCTGGTTAAGGCAATTTCGCTTTGATGGGCGCTGTGGAAATTACGATTACGATTACGACCGAACACACCTTTTTAAAAGTTTTCTGCAGCTGATATAATAATCTAATTGCGCCCATTTGCCAATTAATAGTTTCTCACTTCCAATCAGCCAGTGGGTCCCTGGCGGCGGCCATATTGGATTTGTCAATTACGTCATTCGTAACGTCATGTCATGGCAGACAAGCACCTCGGCGATTTTTCATGTCCAGGGACCCACTGAATGATTGGAGTGAGAAACTCCCCCAACACCATTTTGCAAACGGGACCTCATGGCACATAATGAACTTTGTATGGTCAGCTATAATCAGGTGAAAGTCTAGGACAAACAAGAGCTGCATTAAGCCAAACAATTTTTTAGGGCTACGGCCTCTGTTGTCATAATTATGCCCTCGTCAAATCTGGATCCATCCACCCATCGACAGCAAGACAGTCAAGATAGTATCCGTCAAGCTGTAGATATATAACACAGGAGTCTATGAGACGGTGTTGTGCTAAAATTTAAGCACTGTCATTTTGTGTAGGCGAATAAATTAAACTTAAATGGATGTGAATCTGTCTGTTTTAACATTGACTGTGACATTGTCCGTGTTCACTTTTCAATCAATCACTACATAGCGTGAGAATCTTCACAACCGCTGCCCTTTGATTGGTTGCCATGGAATTTAAGGTCCCAACATAAATAAACAGTCAGACAGACAGGCAGACGGACGGACGGATGGATGAACGGACGGAAGGACAGAATTATGGACAGAAAGGCATTTTAAACACTAATCACTGTAAAAGTAATAACATCTAACAGCCAGTCGACCAGAAAACACCGCCACTATAATTATGTATGGAGCCATGTGGTTCTAACCTAGGGTTGCCAGGCAGCCTTGAGTAAATTACCGGACTGTCTAGCACTCTAGCGCGTTATATACATGTACATATAATATTATATAATAATAATAATATCTTTTCTTTAATTAAACGCCTGCAAGACGCACTGCGCTTTACATTTACAAGTTTTGCAGTAATCTTAATTAAGCTTAACTACCAACTGAACAGACAGCTTTGTAATTACAACGGCGCTAATAGCAGCCTACAAAGCAAATCCGCCCAACGGGGGCTCGAACTCACTACCTCTCGTACTCTTGGCCAGCGTGTTAACCACTACTCTACCGCCCCGCCCCCAAAAAAATATTTAGCCTAGCTGTATATATATATATATATATATATATATATATATATATATATATATATATATATATATATAACAATAGCATATATATAAGCACTGTATGCCGTGGCAGCTGTCCAGCTTAATTTGGCCACGGACATGTAGATAAAAGTGTCGTCCGTGATTTCACTTATGGGAGGTCGGCTCTGGGCTTATCTAGAATGCAACGGCTAGAAATTCGATATAATACAACCCTGTCGTCATGCATGAAAGGCTGATTGAGCGTGGGAAGTTAATAGACTGATGAGAGGTGTCATCCTAATTCTGAGGCTTGTGAAGTTGTGATTTGGGAGAGACAAGTTTTGGGAAGGTGGGTGGAGGCGAAGCAGTTGGCGATGGGCCGAGATGAGGGGAGTGAATTGGCGCGTTGCCGTTATGCAGACCTGCGCGGGGAGGACTAAGACTAGTAGCCTACTAAGTACAATGTTGGGAGGGATCATAATAGTATGCAGGGTGCGACTAATTTCTGCATATGAAGAAATCTGGAGCAGTGACATTCATCATGTTGGTAGACTTATATCGGATAACTTGTACGGCTGAACGGTTGGTTTAGCCTGGCTTGTCTCCAGTTATATACTTATGTAGCCAGCCATATTAAACAATAGCTTATTCATTTATCTGTCACAGACTGTCTATATACCTACCACGTATCTCAGGCTGACTGCATTTGAAGAGGTAGAATAACGGCAATGTAATTGGAATCGCAAATAAAATTCTTTTATGGACCCAAGAAACTACTCTCCAACACTTGTTGCTAGCAATAATTATTTACCGGACATCGCCATGTCCGGTAATACCTGAAATTTCTAACCGGACGGATTGTGCAAATACCGGACTGTCCGGTTCATTACCGGACGCCTGGCAACCCTATTCTAACCTTAAGCATGGAGAACGAGGGACGGCGACGATACTGGTCCTGATTGTCATAAGATGGTGTTTGTGTATTTATGGCAACCATGCAGCTGGGAAATCATCGCTGAACTAACTACAATGCTTATTAATTATTGCGTCATTCGGTGAAAAAAAGTCAAATTTCACGACTCGTCCTAAAATCAGCTATATATCGTTTGCTTGCTTCATATAGTTGGAAAATGAACATGCCGAATTTCATGCGTTTTGGATGAAGTGCCTCTTGTTTTAAATAGCAACTGACAGTCCAGGTAAGGGTCACTTAAACGGTTCTGGTATCAACAATTAACGTGAAAATCTTCGCAACCGAAACTGGAAACTTCGTTCTTCAAATAGATTTGATATTGTAGTTCCTCACACTAGAACAGATAATGGCTCAGTCCCGATTCTTTACATCTTTTGGAATGTGCTGTCTCCATCTACGACATCTCAAATTCTAACTCCTCCTCATTTTCTTTTTCTCAAAACCTATCTCTTCTCGTGGCTTTGCGCACTGGGGCGCCTCTGAACGGTTCACCCTAGTAGAGGCGTTCTATAAATGTTTAATACATAGATGTAAAAAACGTTTTTTTCCGTTTTTTATTCACTCCCAAAAAACGTCGTTTTTTTCGTTTTTTATTTTTCCCATCGTTTTTTATCGTTTTTTATTTTTTCTTTAACTTTATTTATTCATTTACTTTCGGTTATTATTTTCCTTAATTTTAATTTTTTCGGATATTCCTTATGTTTTCCGCCAACTCTCAAGAATTCGGCTAACTAAAGTCATTATTTCATCCTTTAACATCATCATTTAAGAGATAGCCTTCGTGTAGTAGGTTCCTAATGAATGTTTTCAAGGTTAAAATGCGGTTTTAGATGCAGCAAAGTCAAATTATTTACCGTTTCCGTTTTTTATCGTTTTTTTGTCGTTTTTTATTTTTTCGAAAAAAACGACGTTTTTTTCCGTTTTTTATTCCGTTTTCATCGTTTTTTACATCTATGGTTTAATACATTACAATATACATGTACACTGCAACTGCAAAAACTCTTAAGTGCTGTAATACGCCGAGCAAATTTCTGTCCAGGGTCACCTGCTATATAATCTAATTGCGCCAATTCGCTAATTAATAAAGAAGCTGTTAGTACTTTATAAGCCATGAGGTCCCGTTTGCAAAATGGTGTTGAGGGAGTTTCTCACTTCCAATCAGTCAGTGGGTCCCTGGCGGCAGCCATATTGGATTTGTCAATTGCGTCATTCGTGACGTCATGGCAGACAAGCACCTCGGTGATTTTCCATGCCCCTGTTGTCATAGACCCTGGTCAAATCGGATCCATCTATATACATGCACATGTAATCCGATTTTATATTCTACTAGCTGGGGTACCCAGCGTTGCCCGGGAAATTTAGGATTCGACCCGCTCCCGGCCTCAACCCCACCACACCACGCCCCACCCCTTCAACCCCCACCTCACAATACCCCACAGCACTCCGACCTCCACCGGTACGCCACCCGTGAAATTAGGGTTTTCGGGAAAATTCCCCTCTTACCCCACCCCTCTCACCCCACCCCACCCAACCCTCCCCCACCCCACCCTCTCCCCCACCCAACCACCCCGACCCACCCCTACCTTCGCCTCCCCACCCCACCATCCCCACCCCACAACGCCCCGCCGCACTCCGACCTCCACAGGTACGCCACCCGTGAAAAATTCCCCACTGACCCCACCCCTCTCACCCCACCCAACCCTCCCCCACCTCACCCTCTCCCCCACCCCACCCCACCACACAGACCCACCCATACCTTCGCCTCCCCACCCCACCATCCCCCACCCCACAACGCCCCGCCACACTCCGACCTCCACAGGTGCGCCACCCATGAAATTTGGGTTTTGGGACAAATTCCTCCCCACCTAACCCCTCACCCTACCCCTCCCCACCCCACCACACTCCGACCTCGACCAGTACGCCACCCGTGAAATTAGGGTTTTCGGAGAAAATTCTCCCTCACCCTACCCTCTCACCTCCCTCCCCCTACCCACCCAACCCTCCCCCCACCTCCACCCTCACCCCCACCACACCGACCTGCACCAGTACGCCACCCATGAAATTTGGATTTTCGTGAAAAATACTTCGATTGCGCTCGCCATTTATATAATGACCATGTAAGCATTTAAAAGGTGTTTAAGGAACTGCCGTCTCAGTGTTTTCGGCCCCCACCCTGTCCTTCTTGGTAGTAGAGATTCGCCAACCACTGATCCGGATGGTTCTGATGGCCCTCTATCTAGGTAAAAAAAAATCATATCAATGGGTGCGTTTTTTTTGAAAATTTTGGGGGGTTTGGCCTCCCCCCTGACCCCCATGGTGGTAGAGAATCGCCAACCCATCGACTTTGTGTCTCCTGCAGAGACCTACTGTACAGTAATGAAGGTTTGGAGTGAAAAGCTCAAAAACTGTGGAAATGCATCCCGAACAAACAGACAGACAGACAGACAGACAGACAGACAGACAGACAGACAGACAGACAGACAGACAGACAGACAGACAGACAGAATCTTCTCTTTATTTATATAGATTAGACACCTTTGAAATCTGAACTCACAACTCTATAATTTTCAGTTTAAGCACAGATTATTTACACTGCCAGAGACAGCAACCTAAAGTCATTGACCATACAGGCCACAGGTTGACGCTAAACCGTGGAAAATAAACGTAAGATTGCTCTGTGATATGGTAAATCGCAAGTCAGGGTAAAGGAGGTGGGCGAG
Source organism: Lumbricus terrestris (assembly GCA_949752735.1). NCBI lineage: Eukaryota > Metazoa > Annelida > Clitellata > Crassiclitellata > Lumbricidae > Lumbricus > Lumbricus terrestris. Next base: position 6,683,794 of record OX457042.1, on the reverse strand, counting down.
CCTATGGTCGTCTTTGCCACCACACAGTGTTACTTAATAAGAGCAGGTCAATCCAACCGAAGACTTGAAAATAGAAATTGCGGCTAAGCTCAGGTCATTGTTTAATACCATGCCGCAGGATGCGGCCTGTGAGAAAGTATCTCCGCCACTGGTTGCACTCTGCCAGTGCCAGTCCCAAGCCTGGATAAAGAAGGAGGGCGTCGCTAATGGTCTTCGTTACCACACAGTGTTACTTAATAAGAGCAAGTCAATCTAGCCGAAGATTTGAAAATAGGAATTGCGGCTAAGCTCAGGTCCTTGTATAATACCATGCCGCAAGATGCAGGTTGTGCAAAATCTGGTCAAAGGAGCATGACGATGACAAACACCTTCATTATCGGAACCAAGAAACTATAAAAATTCGCAGTTCCCACCGTTGTTGTTAAGAAGGCAATTTTCGGTTTCTACACACCTAGGGTCACTCTATAATGAGCAGATGGACGCTTTGTAAACTATCATTGAGTTATAGGTTACCATAGAGTTATTATATTCGACTCTTGCTAAACTATTATTGTCATCTGCTACTTCTATAGAACGTAGTCTTGCTGAGCAATTGTCAGTTTTTAGTTAATAAACGACGATTTTCTTTTTTTTAATCGACCAAAATAAATTGCAAATGTATGTCTTTAGTCACCTTTAAAATTAAAGTTTTAGAATGGTTTGAAATGGCAATTTATTTGAAATTTAAAATGATGTCGTTGGGACTCGTTGCACTCGCAGCTTCTTGTTATAATTGAATTATTTTGTCAATTTATTTATTTATAACAATTCATGATAATGTCAAAATAACTTCTATGAATGACAACCGTCTTTGTCGGCATAAGCTGTCGTTAAACTCTGGGTCCATCCATAGTCGTAGGAAGCGGGGGTCCGGAGTGTCAAATTCCTTCAAATTTCAAGCGAGTCTGTTTTTCTGGCAAGGAAACCCGGAAAAATTAAGCAATTATACTTGAAGTTCAACGTTCATTATCGCACCACATTTCCTCCCAAGTCGAATTTGCCCGGTTCGCTTTAGATACTAGCTCACAATCGACATGGATAGAGATAGCAAAAAATTCGCGGAGAAAGTTCTGAATTCACGGTAGTAATTTGTACAGGGTGGGCCAGAAGTTTTTGTTCAACTTTGAAGGCCTATAACTTAGGCAGTTTAGCAAGTAAGTGTATGCTTAATGCATCAAATTAAAGGTCGTTATATCAGCTATAAGTCCGACAAATTTCATTACGGTAGCTTGCACTACGCGCCATATAATTATTGTGTACCGCACCTACCTTGTTTTCTGACGTAAACAATAATTTCATCATGGCGCCGTTAACAGAAGATGACAGGACTTTGATTCGAATTTTAAGAATTGAAAAACATTTAAATGCATATAAAATGATGAATGAATTTCCTGCTAGAAACTGGAGTAAAAACAATCTCAACCGATTAATTAGACAAATTAACGCGAGTGCAAGTTCTAAATGTAAACCTGTTACTGGCCGTCCTCGTTCGGCACGTACCGCTGACAACATCGCTCGTGTAGCTGAATTGATCTGTAGCCAAGAGGATAATCCAGGCACAAGCAAAAGTCCTCGTGAGATTGAGCGCGAGACAGGAATATCGCGAAGCAGCGTACGGCGTATTGCTAAGAAAGATTTATATGTAAAAATTTTCCGTCGTCGTGAGGTTCAACAACAGTTAGGCCTACTGTCAGATGCCGATACTGTAAAACGATTGAATACCTGCAAGCGACTCAAACTGCGCATGACACCAGAGAAGATCAACAAAACTTGGTTCTCTGACGAGAAAATATTCACTGTCCAAACACCAACAAACAGACAAAACGACCGTGTCTATGCAAGTGTTAATCACAAACGTGATGTCACACCAGCAGGCATTCAATCGTTTTACAGGTTTACGTTTAGAACTTGCACTCGCGTCAATTTGTCTAATTAATCGGTTGAGATTGTTTTTACTCCAGTTTCTAGCAGGAAATTCATTCATCATTTGATATGCATTTAAATGTTTTTCAATTCTTAAAATTCGAATCAAAGTCCTGTCATCTTCTGTTAACGGCGCCATGATGAAATTATTGTTTACGTCAGAAAACAAGGTAGGTGCGGTACACAATAATTATATGGCGCGTAGTGCAAGCTACCGTAATGAAATTTGTCGGACTTACAGCTGATATAACGACCTTTAATTTGATGCATTAAGCATACACTTACTTGCTAAACTGCCTAAGTTATAGGCCTTCAAAGTTGAACAAATACTTCTGGCCCACCCTGTATATCAGGGCGAAAACCGCAGAAAATTACGAGTGTTGTACTTGAGCAGTATTATTATGGATTTATTCAGTTGTTCATTTGAAGTTTAGATTGATTTCCGCTAAGTGTCAGGAATGTACTTAAAAGGGCATTCATCATAAACTTTGCATATAGGCCTAAAATTACCCAGCCTGCGCCCCTGAAAGTAGCCGGGCCCCAGTGTATATGCCCCTCTGCCCCATCTCCCTATAGGCGTGGGCGCAAGAACACAAACTCCGCTTTTGTACAGAGACATGCATGTAGTCTACAAGTCCTCGACGTCAATTAGCCTACCCCGGATTTAATTTTCGGGCAAAAGTAAAATCTTGCCCCCTCCCTGCTGAAATGTCCACTAGCAAATGGATCCATCCATACAATCTATCCATTATCACTATCGTATTAAAATGATTCATACAGTTGCTAACACCACCTCGGCCCGTGTTTGTGTAGTGTCAGCCTCAAGCCTGGCGAACAAGGAGGGCGACGCTAATAATCTTCATCATGGCAACGATGCAGAATAGAACCTTTTCTGTGATCGGCCCAGTTGTCTGGAATGGGTTCCGACAGGAGCTACGTCTACTTGCTGGGGTTATTACTGAAACATTTTTTTTTTATTAAACTCAAAACTGTCCTTTTTGCCGTGCTAGAGTCCGGAGCGCTTCTGAGTAGTCCCCTTGAAGAAGCGCTATATAAATTCTTGAATGAATGAATGAATATACGCATAGTGGGGAGAAGAAAGAGGAAAGTGACGTCACTTCCGTTTCATGCAGTCACTACTCAGAGTTGGTTCAAGTCAAGAAATCTGCGTGTTAGATCGAAAAACAACTTTGCAAGACTTCTGTAAATTCAAGTGTCCATAGTCACAAACAAACATACACACACAAGCACACGCACACTTACGCAGACATACACGCACATGCAGGCACGCACTCGCACAAATATACAAATGCATGCAAGCACGCACGCACACACATACACACACAAATATAGAAAATATAGGCCTACAGCATTCATACACACACGCACACTTATAGATACTGTTTTTTATTGGTTGTTCTGGTTTCTAACTGGTTTTTTTTCCAGTTTACATGATTCCATTCTTTCTAAGCCTGATCCATCTCTGTCTCTGCTCAAAACTGGAAGCGGTACTGAATGGTCACTGCTATAACCGGCAATGTCTAAGTTTTAAATTACATAACCTTGACGAAATAATTGTCAAGACACGGTTTATTATCGTCGTCCTTGTTCTTTCTTAGCTGTTGGAGATGGCGTTGTCCGCGCGAGTTGCGCCTAAGCGTGAGAATTGTACAATCACGTACTTTTGTACTTTGAATAAAGTAACTAAAAGAGGTGTGCAATATACTAATTATAATTTCTTTAATTGAGCGCTTGCAAGCGCACTGCGCTTTACATGTACAAGTTATCGAGTACTCTTAATCAACATCACACTGAACAGACAGCCTGCAATGCACGGCGCTAATAGCAGCGGCGTACAAGGCATGTCCGCCCAACGGAGGCTCGAACTCGTTACACCTCACTCTCTACGCCAGCGAGTTAAAAGTTAAAGTTAAATTCATACCTGCATGGGTCGCATGGCGAGGTGTTCATCTCCTTTCCCAATGGACGAATCCCAAATTTCTATACACGGGGCCAGTGTTGTCACAGGACATGCCGTTTACTTCACAGCTTATGCCGGTGTCACGAAATAGAGTATGCCCCGTATTAATTGTATCCCCCAAATTAAAAAAGTCGGAAGAACCGCTTCCGCGTGTGTTTCTTTGGCAAATTAATTTTCATCTGCTTTGTTTTGAACAATGACACTAACAGGTATGTTTATTCCTACCAGATAATTTGTTTTGCCCTGTTTTTAGAGCACTTAAAACATTTAAAACACTTAAGAACACTCAGAGGCACTAAATAAATTCGAGTTGCCTTTATCTGAGCATTGCAAAGGACACTTAAAACAATTAAAGTCACTTTAAATTTTGATTACAGCATAAATTGTTTTATTATGCGCATTTTCCCAAAAAGGGGATAGAATGGTTTATCCCCCCGGATAGTATAGACCGGTTAATTCCATCCGGGGAGATTGATTAATTCATCCCCCCGGATAGCTTTCAGGGGGGATACTCCGTTTCGTGTCACCTGTACCAAATAATACTGCTTGATGACAGAGGTTCATGAGCGTAAACAACATGCCCAAGGTCGTTATCCGTAGTTGTACCGCAACCGCACACAGGGGCGGATCCAGGGGGGGGCCAATCCGGCCATGGCCCCCCCCATTTCAAATCACCATGGGACGTGGCCCCCCCCATCCATGGTGGCGGAAAAAAAATTCAGGGTGTCAGTCATGCACAGGAGAATTAATGTATAAATGTATTTAAAATCTATAATAAAAATAATGTATAAATGTAATTAAAATCTAATCTAAGTCTCTCACGCAATTGCATTGTCTTAATATAAAGCAACGAAATGAAACAATCTTTTAACAGTATCCAACTATGATTTATGGCATGCAATGTATGTTATTCGTGTAGATATTCGTAGTAAATTGTAAAAACATCAACACCAATAAACACAATTATAACTAAGTACAACTAACTATTAATTACAAATCAAGTAAACACTAACAACAGTGTTTGGGATGTAATTTATTTGTTGCAGAAGCCAAAAAATTTAAGGGCGAAACATGTTAAGTTTTGAGTTTAGTCTGTATGTGCAAGAAAATGCGGTGAATGATAACACATGTTTACTCCATGTTTTTATTTATATCTTACTATATTTCATTCAGTAGTGGGAAGTATTTTATTTATTCTAGTCTTAAAAAGTCATCAGTTTTTTAGAAGGAAAATTGAACACCTTTTTGAAGATTTCGGACGGTTCACTAAAAATTCATAAGTTTTTTGGGAAGCGAAATTGAGCACCTTTTTTAAAATTTCTCACGGAAGAATAAAAGGTCATCGCTCTATTTAGACAAACAAATTAAACACCTTTTTAAGATTTCGCACGGATGACTACAAAACTCATCAGTTTTTTGGAATGCTAAATTGAACACCTTTTTTTGAAAATTTCGCACGGAAGATTAAAAAGTCATCACTCTTTTTAGACGAAAAATTAAACACCTTTTTTAAGATTTCGCACGCATGACTACAAAAGTCATCACTTTTTTGGGATGCTAAATTGAACACCTTTTCTTGAAAATTTCGCACGGAAGACAAAAAAGTCATCACTCTTTGTAGACGAAAAATTAAACACCTTTTTTAAGATTTCGCACGGATGACTAAAAAAATCATCAGTTTTTAGGAAGCGAACTTGAACACCTTTTTTGAAAATTTCGCACGGAAGACTAAATGTCACCACTCTTTTCAGACGAAAAATTAAACACCTTTTTTAAGATTTCGAACGGATGACTAAAAAGTCACCAGTTTTTGGGAAGCTAACTTGAACACCTTTTTTTTAAATTTCGCACGGAGGAATAAAAAGTCACCACTCTTTTCAGACGAAAAATTAAACACCTTTTTTAAGATTTCGCAGAGATGACTACAAAAAGTCATCAGTGATTTGGGATGCTAAATTGAACACCTTTTTTGAAAATTTCGCACGGAAGACTATAAAGTCATCACTTTTTTTAGACAAAAAATCAACACCTTTTTTAAGATTACGCACGGATGACTACAACAAGTTATCAGTTTTTTGGGATGCAAAATTGAACACCTCTTTTTGAAAAATTGGCACGGAAGACTAAAAAGTCATAACTCCTTTTAGACGAAAAATTAAACACCTTTTTAAAAATTTTGCACGGATGACTACAAAAAGTCATCAGTTTTTTGGGATGCTAAATTGAACACCTTTTTTGAAAATTTCGCACGAAAGACTAAAAAGTCATCACTCTATTTAGACGAAAAATTAAACACCTTTTTTAATATTTCGCAGGGATGACTACAAAAAGGCATCAGTTTTTTGGGATGCGAAATTAAACACCTTTTTTGAAAATTTCGCACGGAAGACTAAAAAGTCATCACTCTTTTTAGACGAAAAATTAAACAAATTTTTAAAGATTTCGCTCGGATAACCAAAAAATGTCATCAGTTTTTTGGGAAGAAAAATTGAACACCCCTTTTGAAGATTTCCGGCGGATTACTTAAAAAAGAACATCTAGTTTTCGGGAAAGAAGTTTTTAAGTAAAGTTTATATTTATTGAGACCTTATGGCACTCTTAAAAGCACTGAAAAGTACAGCTATTTTGTTAAGATAACAGCTTAAAATGCTACCATTGCAATGTGAAAATTCAAAAAGTTTCTGGTGGGGAGGGGCATATCCCCTCCCCACACCCCTCCCCTAGCACTCTCGGCGCTGCGCGCCTCATGATTGTCTTCGGATGGTCAATTATCTACCCATCCGGAAACCTCAATCCCTTCAGAGGTGGGACCTAAATTAAAATCTGGTTTCGGCCAAAAACGACTAAAAAAGTTCAGCAGATTTTTCAGCGAAAGATCAACGAAAAATTTTCCGACCCCAGCCCAAAAGATTTTTGGCCCCCCCCTTCGAAAAGTTCTGGATCCGCCACTGACCGCACACCCTCCGTGAACAAGCGCGTTACCGATCAGACACTGGGTCACACGCCAGCGTGTTATCCATTATTAATTAATTAATTTAGCCTTTTCTATTGCGAGTTCATCTAACCTTGCGACTTATGCCTAGGCTAAATTCTGCTGCTTTTTATAAGTTGCTCAAAATCTTACTTTTTTTAGCTGTGGCTGGGCTGGGAGAGCCTCTGAGTTTGTTTCTTGAGGAGGCGCTAGATAACTTGTCGAAATGAATTATATGTATATATATATATATATAATTCTCTTATCGTTCGTTTCGCTTAATAAACCTACCTGCTTATGTGTGTTCAACTTCAAAATAATTCTAGTTAACTATAATATTGCAACGCGATGTCTAGTAGCAGCGAGAGCAATTATTATGATCGACATGCACGTGTATGGCTAGTAACTGTTGAACAGTGTCGTGGAATAACAAAGACGATAAACGTCGGTCGCCCTCCTTATTTAACCGATGAAGGATTGGCACTATATAATGGCATTATTGCGACCTATGTGCCATTCGATTTGCTACTAAAAATATTCGCACATTGTAAATTTTATCATCGACATTTTATCTCAACACTGCTATGCGTCATTTCATGATTTTATTAATGTGTAAACAATCGAGTAAAAGGTGTGATACACTTTCTACGCGGTAATTTTGGCTTGCGCTCTTAGCCTACTGGCTACCAAGCGAGGGGATTCACTCTAGATTTTAGTATCACAAATATGTTACGCATGGCATAAAAAATTTAAATTTTGAGAAGCTGTAGCGGGTTCAATTGCACACAGTTTGAGGTAAAAAGTGTGTTGATATCCCAATCCTTTCAAAAGTTATGCCCGAAATAGCCAAAGTACACAAGAAGAGTTGTCTACAACCACTTAGTTTCTCGACCAGTTGTTATCCAAAGTGTTTATAGTGGAATTTAACAAACCATGCCATGCAATAGTTCATGCTAAACTGACCAGTTGGAAGTCTCAATGCAGTCCACTAGAACAAATTGCAAAAATGTACCACCATTCTTTATTCATGCAGTCTGGATATGGGAATGACTATGAACTGTAGAAGAAGAAGAATGCCAACACAGCAGGCACCTAGTAGTGCTTTGAAGTGTGCACGAAAACAGTTTGTAGGAAGGAAAGCCGTATTCAGGGGGTTTGGGTGCTTGAATACCGCCCTCAAATGAAATAGCGCAAAATTGAAATGATACATTTACTAACATAATTATAATGTAAGAAGAACTAAGAGGGGATTTGAATTTGAAGCTCTTATTTCCATGTGAAATTTCAGAATGGTTTAGAGTTGACCGCGACGATGATGACCTAATCAGGATGACGTTGATGGGGAACTTGCTGAAGTTCTGAATATTTTTATTTCAGCTGACTAGCACATCCCACCCCGAAACAAAAATCTCGCTACGGCCTTGGTATAGGAAGCATTCGTATAAGAACGTGAGTAGCACGCTATTATCACTAACATAGTGTATGACTTCCAGGAATAACAACGTAGTTCGTTTCTTCATGTTAACTGCTGGTATATCTACATGCGTTTCGATTTTTATTTTGTCTAAAACAGACTCACTACTAGTTTGCATTATTGCACATTAGGTGTCATTGCATGTCAAATTTTCTTGTAAACATTGGTTATTTTCAAATCGCCCAGCATTATGCAATAAATAGCCTACATGCTGTGTGGAATGGAACGGTTCCCATGTCAAAATTGCATAATTTCGAGGTGCACTCATTTCAAAGCTAAATTCACCATTTTGTTTCGAAGTAGATGCTGAACCAATTGCTCTATCACAAGATCCTATATCACAAAGAAAACACACATTCCATGTGGTGGAAACTCCTGGTAATCCATGTTTCAATAAACCTTGGTAGCCTGAGCGTGACTCAGAAGTAGCATACCCTTTTATTTTTGACAAACAGATTATAAAAGATGCGGATTCAGCACTGGTTGCACTGTGCCAGTGCCAGTCCCAAGCCTTGATAAAGTAGAAGGGCGACACTAATCATCTTTGATATGGCAGTATAGCTAAACAGCAACAAGCGAGCATGCAGCACATGTCCTGACCGTGGATGATTCTGTTCCCTTTAAGTAATTTCTACTTAATCCCACACCGTTATAGCTGCCACTCTAGATTTCTTAAAACATGGAAGTTCCATATAAGTTCCTCCTTTTTTTATATTAAACTCAAAACTGTGGGTTTTTGCCGTGCTAGAGCCGGCAACGCTTTTGGATATCAATCAATTTTTGTTTAATCAGAACTTCAGGCTGACAGAACGCAACCTGCTAAGTATCCCCTGGAATAAACGCTGTACAAATTGCGGATCGAATAATACATAATAATTACAATTGATTGTTCTGACAATTGAGAATTTAAGAAAATGTACGTCTGTATGTACATGACAAAGGATGAATTTGCCATCTTATATCTTTTCACAGGGTGCAGTATGGCTATTAAAATTTTGCCTTTCTGTAGATTTTTTGACTTTCCATGAACTCATGCAAAGAGGTTTGTTGCACGTCCACATGTAAGGCAAATTCAATCCGGAAAGCGCGCTTGATTTAATTATATTTAATATTGTAAGCGTTTTAAAGGTGTTTAAAAGAAGTCGCATATTTTTTTAAATTATAACTTGACCTTTCCATACTCTGCCATAATCTATTCGCGATCGTGTGGATGATTTTACTACGTGTAAATTACAAGTTGTTGAAATCCAATTTATATTGCCGTGGCTGGGCATGGCACGCCTCTGAGTGGGTATCTTGAAGGAGCGCTGCACACATTTTTGAAAAGAAGGAAAGAATGAACGAATGATTTGCTTAAACTAGTGAACCAACTCAACAGCTTGATCACTACGTTTCTCATAGCGTTAATAAAGGGATTTCACCCAAGTGAAGCGGGAAATGACCGTTTAAAGCCAAATTAGGCCTACAGGCAGTGGCGGAGTTTGACATGATAATTTCATTCAATAAAATGTTTAATGTCGCCTAAATGGCATGAAAAGACATTGACGACAATGCAGAATGATGCAAGCAAGACTCTTAATGCATCCGAATGACATCGTCAAAATGTTTTAAAATATCACTGATATTCGATTTTTAACTCCGCCTGTGTTTGCTCTCTGACAATGCCAGTCTCAAGCGTAGAAAATGAGGAGGGCGATACGGATGATTTTTGCTGTAACACATTGTCTTCAAACTTAAACGAATAACCAACCGGCTAGCAATAAATAAATAAATAAATTAATTAATCTTAGTGGTATTCAACTTTTATCCGCATAAAATAGTTGACCAAACGCTGTCGATTATTCGAAAGCCTTGATGGAGATCAATGACGAACATGGTTTGAAAAAGCGCTTTTATGTTATATATAGTGCCAGGTCAAATCGTTTTAAAGGTGTCTAAGCGCGCACTGCGCTACGCAGATGTATAGAATCGACTTGTTACTCAGTATACTCAGTTTCTCCGAGTATTAAAGCATCAATGGCCGTTGAAAGCAGTAATTCTTTCTGTGTGAGATCGGTTGACGCCTGGTTCAGAAATCAGTAATTGCAGTTACCAGTTAAATCTTGAGTTACCCGATGTTAATTCATTCATGTCGATAATTTATATATCGCCTCTTCAAGAAACATACTCAGAGGCGCTCCCAACCCAACCACAGCCAAAAAATTAAGATTTTAGCAACTTATGAAAAGCAGGTGAATTTAGTCTAGGAGTAAGTCGCAAGGCTAGTGGGAGACCAGTCCAGATAGCGGAACCCACAATAGAAAATTCTCGACGCTGTCTGGTAGAAGTGCGAGCTCGAGAAACCCAAACTCTCCCGTTGTCTCATAGCGAAGAGTTCGACGAGCTGCAAGGTCGGAGACAGGTCGACAAAGGTTAGACAAGCATGATGGAGCACAATCAAGAATGCATCGCCAAACAAGTGCAGCAACTCTGTAGGAGATGCGCTGTGAAACAGGGAGCCAGTGAAGAATGTCACGCCTATTAGCAGAGACGGGGCATATTTAGGAAGCTGCCAATGAGGCGAGCAGCATAACGAAGAACTCGTTTAAGACGCCCAATTAGTCCAAGTGGCAGACCCACGAGTACCGAACTGCAGCGATCAATTCTACTGGTGACAAATGTATGTAGGCTACAAGTGTCAGAGTAAAACTATGAGAGAGGGATCTTGAGACAACTCGGTGTTGCCGACGCTGGTAGTAAAAAGAGACTGGCACTAAAAGACACCACGAAGAATAGATCTTAAAAAGTAGAAAGACGAATGAGTTTTTCGCTATGATTCCACGCCATCGGCATAGACCATTTCCGTCGGGAGGTGGCGTGATCTAGCTGGAGTACACCAGTGGCGTGAGTTGTTGAGATGTCGCCTGGGACAATCGGGTCCAAAATGTCGTCCGTCACACCCTTAATTTTCGAGAGACAAATTTTCTAAGATCATATTGCATGATGATGCTGATAGTTAATCGAGCGCTCGTGAATAAGATGATGCTCCGCGCCTGGCTTTCGATTGGCGCTTTAGAAATTTCGAGATAACGATTACGAATTTACGATTATGATAGTTTTACTTATACAATTTTATCATACTATTTCACTGTGGAACTTTCTGGGAAGTTTCGAATTTCAGCTTATTTTGTAATTATTGTTAATCATACGTTTTAGCCATGCCCTATACAGTTTCAACTTAAAGTAGAAGAAACTGGCATTAAAAGACAAGACGATGTCCGAAGGGCTGTATTTAATGATTACAGTATTGTAGAACCAAAGGCGGATATAAAAAATTTCGAAGAGGGGGGGGGGGGGTAAAAAATTTGGGGTCTTGTTGGTGGGACTTGTGTCGCCGGAAAAACTGATGGCCTTTTTTTTCTTTTTGATCATCGGAGACAATTTTCCGGGAAAAAGATACCATTTCATCCGCCAAAAAACTGATGACCTTTTTTTTAGTCATATGTGCAGTTGTAGAAGCACTTCTGTCACGTTCTGTGCAGTTAAAACTAGTTGAAAAAGGTCATTTTCCTCCAATTGGAAGTAATTTACCAGGTAGGATGGGAAAGGAAAGAAAGGGTTGTGCAGTTCTAAAAATTCCTTAAAAACAGCCCTGCATTTTGGGGAAAGGGGCATAAGACTAATAATTTTTGTCGAAAGTCCGCTGTAATACAAAAGACAAACATAGCTTTGACTGCCTTTTAAAACGATTATTAATAACCGTTATTGCGTTTTAAAGTAACGGTAAAGAAATTAACAGATAATCGAAAATAACAGAATACTATTAGGATAATTTCATTTCTTAGCTCAGGCAATTCCATCCGTTCAGTAAAAATACTCCAGCAGTCTTACAAAAGGAAATTCTTCAAGTGTTCTTATTGCACCGGTCACATAATTATCTTAGGCTTTCAATTTGCTGCGAAGTTGATTTTTTTCTTTTAATAACTGTTGAGTTCATATTAGACATCGGCTGAGACAAAGCGTGATTTTTAAAATTGCTTCCTGTGAGAATTTATACAAATATATAACCTTAAATATATCTGTTACAGAGGTGTTTAATTCAACAATTTGGTGGCGATGATTCATATCATGATGGCACAAAGCTATGTTCACAATCTAAGTACTGCATAGATATCATTCCGACCTTAAAGTTATCGATATTTAACTCTGACACTACCGCACTTGTGGTAACGACACTCCCAAGCAAGTAAAAATGAGAATGAAACATCTCTGAGGATGAGGATCCACAGTTTAAAGACAAATTATTACAACAGAGGCAGTTGCCGTCGTAAAAAAATTGGTTTCGCATATTACAGCACTTTCACATATTTATTATTATTATTAATCCGAAGTTTAACGTCATCCTATGACGATAGAGGCCGTTGACGACAATACAAAAAAGTCATACAGAGCAATAAAAATAAACTTATAGAATATAAACAACACCAAAGAGGTGTCTAAACGGAACTGTACAATTTCAATGACATTCAATTTTTTGACAGCATAAAGTAGTTCACCTGACACTCGCTCAGTCTTACACCATTGTGTAAAATGATCTGATAATATAATGAGACGTGACTGAAATATTCTTGGGGCGAGTTGCAGAATTATAATAGCCTAACATTTTGTTTTATAACGGTGTTCTGCATTACCATTTCTGGATGGATTCAGATATGACGAGGGTTTAAATATGACAACAGAGGCCGTTGTCCTCGAAAATATTTGTTAGGCATAGTACGGCCTGTTATCAACATTTCTCGTTGCATTAAATATATATAATTATATAATATACGTGTTATATAAATGTATTATATAACAGATGTTTTAGTTTTATACCATTAATTTTGTTCATTTGATTCACCTTTTACAGCAATTTAAACGATAATGAACACTCACTATCGCGATGTGCGTATATAATAGATTTTATGGATTGGAATATATTTAGCCGACCATATTTCGTTCTTGTAATCATCTTTATTCTTTATTATTCTACTATTAGGTAGACGTAACATGCGCCATATCGAGTTTCGCCTTAATTTTCAAACATACGTCTTTATAATTTTCGCCCTTTCGATTAGATGCTCTGATTACCATGCGCTTTATTGATTTTCGTCCTGTTGATTGCGCCCTTTTGATTTCGCTCTATTGATTTTCGCTGTGTTTGTTGAGCTCTTTGATTAGCGCCCTGTTGATAGGTTACGACATTGAGTTGGACTTTGACTTCGAGCATTGTGTATTATAGGCCTAATTATTATTTCTCTCTTTAACGTTAACTCAGACTGATAACAAAGACAGACAGACAGCGTTGCCCTCCTAACTTAACCCTGGCACCGCCTGCTTGAGAAAAATGCTGTGGAGATAATATTAGCGAGTTGTTCATCCTTTTATTGCTTCGGACTAATCTAGGGGCTGTGGCAAACATCTTGTTGGAGACTCACATGCTTAAAAGAGGTGTCTAAAGGTGGTAAGAAATTTAACATTCAAACATTGTTGATAGACAATGTCATGATAATTAGATATTACATTAGCGACTCGGTTTTTCCGGCCTCAGCGCATAATAAAGTCATCAACACGTCACAAATTCTGTATTGCAATTGAACCAATTAAGTAGTAATTAATAAAGCATAGGACCAATATAATAGGAAATTAATTACCCTAAACATTATTAATAAAATCGTAACTAACTATCCATGCCAAAGACCATTTTATTCGTGTAGAGTAAAATGTCAGCCTAAAGCAAATCTTTCGAATATGACAACACTTCGAAATGTTCTCCATAACAACAGCGTCAGCTTTCCGATGACGTAACCGTAACCAAGGTTATATGACGATCGTGATTGTGATGATGCATCAGCACGACACGAAATCTCGATGACGTCATATTCTGATGCTGTCTCTTTGATGATGACGTCACTTTCGAAGTCATCTTACTCTTCATCGTTTCCTCGCTTCATGATTCTCACGAACTTGATGTAGTCGAGCTGACCTCCGTCCAACGGTAGATCGCGCCACAGTTGCTTCATCTTCAAACGAATCAGAAAAGTCGGTTGATGCACTTTACTCATTTACTTACATGGGAATGAATATTTAACTTATTTTACTTTTATTTTTTAGCATTTGCTTTAAGTTATTGCCCAAAAATAGCCACTAGATTATTTATAAAGAGAGACACGGAACCTAAGGAATGGTTCTCAAACGAGAACAATATAAGTATTGTTCATAGCGCTCATAATACACACCTCTAAAACTGAGTTTCACAAAATATATATACGGCAGGACGTAATTTTTTAGCTGGGACTAGCAATAGACGCAGAACAAAATTAATTTGCGATTGTTCGATAATTTGCAACGAGAAATCTACCATTGCTCGCAGTCCGGGAGTGCCAATCGCTAGGACGAAGAATTAAGGAGGGTGCCGCCAGTCATCGTTGATAATTTTCGCGTAGTATCGTTAAACTCCAGCTAACCAACCTATGATCCACATGGAGTTGGGTTGTGAAACGCAGACTTGTGTTCTAACTATTTGGCCATAAGAAAGGCTGGGTATTTGAAAGCCCATCCCAAGGTAACTATTATCCTGCACGCATCTTCCCAATGAATGACATACCATGCGGCTCTCTCATCGAATCACATATTCACGTTCTTCCTTCAAAAAGCGCATTTAAATGAACCATTAATTTTGTCATTGACTTTCAAGTATTTGGATATCCAAACGCATCTTAACTTGGCGATTGACTATCCACGGCTCAGATTCACCTCTCACTGTGACCATGCGAGCGTTAGAAATTTGACTACCTAATTAAAATAACAACTCAAATCTAAAAAGTTAATGATGGGTCTAGTCCGAGAAACTTGGTAGATGATCCCATCAACTGAGGACGAATAAAAGTTAAGTGCAGGGCACCAGCGTATTCACGTCCAAGTTGCTGGATTGTTTATCGCCGAGTCATGCATGGTTGTGTATAAGCTAGGGCAAGGGTGTGTATGTTTGGTCGAGATGGTATTGGTAGCACTGGGTGTAGAAGAGTAAAGTTTGTTAAGTTAGAGTTTAGTCGATTTTTGGTGCTTACCTCGCTTGCGCTGTATACGTCACCAACGTTGGCCAGAAGCTCTTTGAAGCTACGCACAAACAACAAACATCGATTATAGACCTATTTAACGGCTGAATAATAATAATAATAATAATAATAATAATAATATAAAATAATAATAATAATAATAATAATAATAATAATAATAATAATAATAATAATAATAATATAAAATAATAATAATAATAATAACAATAATAATAATAATAATCATTATTATTATTATTATTGTTATTATTATCATCATCATTATCATTATTATTATCACTTTTATTATTAAATCCTCGTAGTGTATGAATGAGTGAGTCATTGTTGAACACACGGGCAATGATTTGATATGGTAAGATCCTGCAGACAATAACAGAAGAAAGACATACAAAGTACTCCAAAGTGACAGAAGCATTATTATTATTTTATGCTGACGAATTTGTAATTGAAGTTCTTAAAATAGCGCTTCAGTTAGAGAGCTCGAGATGTTACTTGACATTCTGAGAACAGGACCCTGAAAGCATGGACGGATTTCTGCAGCAGTCGAGGATTTGACCTTACATGTAGATGTCGTCGTCTTAGTTTGCATAATAACGAAAACTTGTTTGGAACTATTATTCCAAATACTTAACGACCGTCATTGCACTGCAATTGTAAACCAAAATATTTTCTTATAAAAAGGTGTGCAAGTTCGGGTCACAGTTGTCAAACTGAAAATTGGTCAATTCCAGCCAAGGCCGTAGCTAGGGGAGTGTTTTGGGTGTTTGAACACCCCCCGAAATGGAAAATGTGAAAAATAATATAATGCATTTTCGAGCATATGACGCAAAAACCATGAAATAAAACCATGAAAACACCCCCCGAAATGGAAAATGTAGTTTTTTGGGAAGAGAAATTGGTGAAACACCCCCCGAAATAAAATCCTGGCTACGGCCTTGATTCCAGCATCTGTCGTCGCTCCTTGCTCGGCTCTCAAACCAAATGTAACCCGTGGTTTGTTCTCTGAGGTGTCCTTGCTGAGCCGTGAAAATATTCATTCAATAAACTAGGCTACATCTACTCTAAAATTATACCGTAAGACAATAATTATATGCTAAGTGCGCGATACTTACTACTCCTCGTGCAGTTTGCCCTTGTTCTCCTCGTCAAACATGAGGAAAGCGTCTCTCAGCGTTGATTCTGTATCGGTTCCTATGGCAACACGAAGGTAAGTCGGTTGTATTAATTGCTATGTTATCGTAATCGTAAATTTATATTGCGCCATTTCAAATGAAACTCACACGAGGCACTCTCAGCCTGCCATCAGTAAACCACAATAAGAGAGTATGCTTTTTTCACGGGTGCTGAAATGGGGTAATAAGACCAAGAACTACAATGCGGAGACGGCTAGCCTGGCTAGGTAACTTATTTTTAAAAGGAGCCTCGACCACAGCGTATCTTTTATGCAGCACTGTGAGGTTCGAGGCATTGGGACGACCAGGTCAGCTAATACGGCAAATCGAAGGAATCTACGACCTGGTATTATACAAAACACCTGCTAAGTATCAGTGGACAGTGTGTAGGCCAGGATGTATGCTATCGCATCAGTAGAATTTTTATATAGCGCCTCTCACAGAATGACCATACTTCAAGAGGCGTCTCAGCATTGGAACCCCATTGGAAAGGAAATGCCTTTCAACAATGTGAGACCGATGAGGGAAACCAGTCATTGTTTTAGTGTCTGGTACACGTAGTGATGAAGGAAGGAATGCTTATGTAGGTCAGTAAGCAGGTCGGCATGTAGGTGAGTATGTAGGTCACTATGTAAGTGAGTATGTAGCTAAATATGTATACAAGTATTAGGTCAGTATTAGGCCACTATATAACTCAGTATGTAACTCAGTATATACATATCATGATGTGGGATCGTGGGTCAGTATGTCGGTCAGCATTAGTTCAATATATAGGATTATAGTTAGGTATACATGTAGGTCAGCACGTAAGTCAGTATGCAGGTCAGTATGTCTGAATTTGTAAGTATCGTGCCATTTGCTAAGATTTGATTAGCGACTGATTAAGGAGGATTTGATTACCGTGCAGCTTCTCTCCATACATCGTCAGAAAGTGAGTGAAGTTGATTTTATCCGGACATTCCTTGACCATCTCTTCGAGCGTCTTTGGATCCGCTTCTCTTCCTGTATACGAACGGAATAATGAGATTATTTATAGATCAGTCTCAGTGCTTTCATTAATAGTCACGGTCACGCAGACATACGGGCAGACACACAGGCGGACAGACAGACAGACAGAGAAGCATACAGACATTTAGGCAGACAGACAGTCAGACATACAGACGGACAATTTGAAACTAGGCAGACAGACTGAAGATAAACAGGCAAGCGCAGAATAGACAGGCACATACAGGTACAGACTATACAGACAGACAGGCAGACAGACAGACAAACAGACAGACAGACAGACAGACAGACTACAGAGAGACTGACAGGCAGTAGGAAAGATATACACGGGGTTTTTAAAGGATTTTTAGAACTATCAGCCCCCACATTCCCTTCACATCATCCATGGTAAATGACCATTCTACTATTTTTAACCGCAAAGATATGTTTAAACAATTGCTCAAAATCCATTTTGACCTAAATGCATTTTGTGCAGAACTGCACACGAAAAAACATGGATATGGTTACAATGTCATACGGACTAACCAGTCCAGATAAAATAAGGCTTCTCATAATGACACAGCTCGTGTACCTGTATACTTCCACAAAATCAAACAACAGGCGCGAAACAAAAGCTTTCACGGCCTGAGACACTGTATTGCTACACACAGATGATGACAGTAACAATAATATTATTGATATTTACCGATTTGTTGGTAGATGGAGGCTAGATCGTCCGTGCAAATGATACCATCTCTATTCTGGTCGATCATAGCAAAAGCCTGCAAAGACACAGAACACACATCCGTTTAGAAAACGTACGAGCAGCTAAATATCATAATTATACGAATATCTACACACCTTTTAAACGTGTTCAGACGCCTTATATATAATTTCAACAGCGCTCGATCGATACGTGGAGTAAAAGAATAATTCAAAAGTAGAGGAAACACAATCCTAATAATTCTCTAAAAGACTATAATTTAATGGAGGGTAAAAGTTGAAATTATTGTGCATCATCTTGTTGGTCTCCAGAGACTTGGAGCCTTGTTGTAAGGGGCCTGTATACAGTCGGGATTTAAAATCTTATGAATGATTGTTGATGAATCAAAAGATATAACAAAATCATGCATTACAGGTAAGGTATTAGCAAATCAATGAACACATATATAATTATTTATGCATAACTTAAAATGTCCACAGACATTGATTTGCAACAGGCAGCATGAAATGATGATGAAATCTTTCTTAAATATTGGCACAATCAATCAAATGAGATTGTAGACGTGACAAGGTAAAGTCATGTTGCAAGTGTTGCACCACAAATTGCTACGGATGAACTCAGTAACTTAATTAACTTAAATAACTTAATTGCCCGGTAGCGCAATGGATAACACGCTGGCGTAGAGTGCGAGAGGTAGCGAGTTCGAGCCCCCGATGGGCGGACATGCTTTGTAGGCTGCTAGAGAATCGAGCAGACATCGCACTGGGGTGCGTCAGGTTCAAAAATGACGAAGATAATCGGAGGTTCTATGATCTCTCACCTCTGGATGACGTCACTTTCTCTATGGACTGCAGCTAATAGATCAACCCATTCGCATAAAAATTGAAATGAAATAATTTTATGAGAAAGAGAGACGACTTTCTGGGTTTAATTTGTAATTTGAATCAATTTCAATGTAATCCTGGAAAAATACACGATCGCCCATGATAATTATTGTGTTTCTGCTTATCTAGCGAATGCCCAGATTATGATTTATTTTCCCCATAATTTGGCTGGCACATCCGTGCTTTTGTATGGCGAAGGGAATTACGTTAACCTAAAAAAATTAAAGGCAGATATTCTCGTCACCACTCCCTTTCGAATGACAAATGTGCGATATTTTCCAGTTTTTCTCCCAGAAGCATTAGATAAAATTTGGAAAAAAGCTCGCAAGAAGCTGGATGTTCAGGGTAAGTATAGGAATGCTAGTAGAATAGTATAGCAAATGCCCCGAACTCTTGGGCACTTTCTAAGAATCACGATGGCGTCCAAAATGAGCCCAAACTCATCTTTTTCTTGCTTGTAGCACCGAAGCGAACAATGTTGCCATATCTGCAGCTCTGACAATGTCATGTTGTCAACTGTTACAGGTCCTAGATTTCTTTATTAGTGTTAAAAATTGTTTCTTCCTTCTTATATACCAAAGGTATGATCGGTTTACCAGGTGTCTAAGCTTCATCTTATAACCTACGTCCTACGGCATCAAAGGCAGTTTATGTGGTGCAACTATGCTAAATAACACGAAGAAATGACGAGCACGACCTATGACCGTTTACACTTTGACCTCTACGAGCAACCGACTTGTATTCGTGACCTCTGACCTATTTACGCAATGCTATTCGAATCGATCGATGACCTGCGAACTCTGACCTCCTTGAACTCCTGAATCTGCGTCTGATTGAAGAGAGCGAATACGTTTCCGGTCGGTCGTTTCTTCGGGGCGGTCTTCGTCTCCACCGGCGGCTCCTCCTCGGCCGGGAGAGAGTCCTCGGCGGCGGCGGCTGACTCCTCGGCCGGAGCTTCTTCCTTCTTCTCCTTCTTTTCCTTCTTCTCCTTCTTTTCCTTCTTCTCCTCCTTGTCCTTTGCCTGGAAGTAAGAACAGAAAAAGGTCAATGGAAGTAACAACAGAAAAATCGTCCATAAATCGTTGGTTCGTTTTCTATCATATGTTTGTCCGTACTGGAGTCGGGAGCGCCTCTGAGTAGTTTCCTTGAAGAGGCGCTATATAAATGGGCCTACTCGAATGAATGAATGAATGAATATTGTTTGAAAAGATAATTATGTCGAGAGTCCATAAGAGGCACTATATGTATTAATCTATACACTTTCTTATAATAACTTACTATCTGTCTCCATGTCTCTGTTTCTCTGTCTGTCTGTATTCAGTCTGTCTGTCTGTCTGTCTTTCTGTCTCTCTGTCTCTGTCTATCTCTGTCTCTATATCTGTCTGTCTGTCTTTCTGTCTGTCTACCTGTCTGTCTGTCTGTCAACTTTTCAACTTTTCCTATGGAATTCTGGAAAAAAGATAGGGATTCCTTAGTGATTAACCTATGAGTTCCAGCATGGGGCTTGCTTGAAAGATTTAGTTCATATTCAAACTGCGCCACAATAGGAAGATGTTCGGATATGTCGGTAACTAAGATTGAGGAACCAGATAGACTCTGCCATACATACAAACATACATACACAGTTACACACATACATTTGTGCATACATACATACATACATACATACATACATACATACATACATACATACATACATACATACATACATACATACATACATACATACATACATACATACATACATACATACATACATACACACACATACATACATACATACATACATACATACATACATACATACATACATACATACATACATACATACATACATACATACATACATACATACATACATACATACATACATACATACATACATACATACATACATACATGCGTACATACATACATACATACATACATACATACATACATACATGCGTACATACGTGCAGTTATACAAACATAGCTCAGTGTGTAAGTGGGAATTGTTGATAAGAGAAAAAGAGATTGATGGTATAACGATGCAAGGCATTTCTCTCTCTGCCGCTGCAACCCGGTCTTTCTCGGCAATGATTGCCTCGGGTGATGATGCTAGATCTTCTTTTAAGGAGCGCCGGTGCCAGTCCTGCTGCTGAACTGCAGCAGCGGCCGTGATAGAGAACAAACGGTTGCTATAGAAACGAGATAATCTGCCTCCGCAAACATTGCATCACCATTACGCAGAGGAATTGCGTCATCTGCCAATATATATATATATATATATAATACATAATATATATATATATATATTATATATATACTTGCATAATGCGATTTCATCGGGGTACAACATGCTGACATATTATAATGTACTTATTATTATTTATATATTATTATTATGTAATGACATATTATTATGCATATAAATATATTGGGAGGGAGGTGGGAGTGGGGGGTGTGGGGTGGGGTGGGGGGTGGGGTGGTGGTGCGAGGGGATGGGGGTCGTGGGTGGAGGAGTGGAGGCGGTGGGAGAGGGGGGTGGAGTGGATGAGGGAGCAAAGGGGTGGGGTGTGTGGGGTTGTGGGGTGGTGGGTAAGGGGCCAGGGTGGGTTTTTCCATGGTTTCCCCCCAAAATTTCCCGAAAACCAAAATTTCACGGGTGGCGCACCGGTGGAGATCGGAGTTAGTGATGGCGTGTTGTGGGGGGGGTGTGGAAGAGGTGGGGTGGGTGGAACGGTGGACGGGGGAAATTGGGGGGGGGGAAATTTTCTCCCCAAAAATTTCACGAAAACCAAAATTTCACGGGTGGCGTACCGGTGAAGATCAAAGTTAGTGGTGGCGTGTTGTGGGGGGGGGGGGGGTGGAAGAGGTGCGGGTGGAAGAGGGGCGGAGGAAATTTTAGGGGAAATTTCCCCCCCAAATTTTCAGAAAACCAAAATTTCACGGGTGGCTTACCGGTGGAGATCGAAATTAGTGGTAGCGTGTTGTTGGGGGTGGGTGGAAGAGGTGCTGTGGGTGGAAGAGGGTGAGGGAAATTTTGGGGGGAGAAAAAATTTTCCCCCCAAATTTTCCGAAAATCACAATTTCACGGGTGGCGTACCGTTAAAGATCGGAGTTAGTGGTGGCGTGTTGTGGGGGAGGGTGGAAGAGGTGGGGGATGGAAGGAGTGGGGGATACTTTGAGAAGAAAATTTTTCCCCAAAAAATTTTCCGAAAAAAAATTCACGAGTGGCGTACCGGTGGAGATCGGAGTTAGTGGTGGCGTGTTGTTGAAAGGGGGGAGGTGGAGGAGGGGGGAATTTTGGGAAGAAATGTTTCCACCAAAATTTCCCTAAAACCAAAATTTCACGGATGGCGTACCGGTGGAGATCGGAGTTAGAGGTGGCGTGTTGTGGGGGTGGAAGAGCTGGGGTGAAAGAGGGGTGGGGGGAAATTTGGAAGGAAAATCCCCCCCCAAAATTTACCGAAAACCAAAATTTCACGGGTGGCGTACCGGTGGAGGTGGGAGTTAGTGGTGGCCTGTTGTGGGGGTGGGTAGGAGGTGGGGATATTTTCGGGGGGAAATTTTTCTCCGAAAACCAAAATTTCACGGGTGGCGTACCGGTGGAGATCGGAATTAGTGGTGGTGTGTTGTTGGGGGATGGAAGAGGTGGGTGGGTGGAAGAGGGGTGGGTGGAAAATTTCCTGCGTGGCGTACCGGTGGAGGTCGGAGTGGTGGGGTGTGGTGGGGTTGTGGCCGGAGCGGGTCGAATCCTAAATTTCCCGGGCAACGCCGTGTACCCCAGCTAGTATAATATATATATATATATATATATATATATGACCATGTCTACTGCCTATTTTTGGTGTCTAGACCGAATTCATCTCCTTCTTATATAATGTGTTCTCACTTGTAAATCCACGTTCATCTCTGCAATAATAAGGTGAATTTTTGAACACCTTGTTTTAGTTAGAAAATTTGGAAACCCTGTGCGTTTGCATTATACTTAAGTCTTATTAATTCGTTTAAGACAAAATTCTAATATGAGTAGACTTTCCTGTTACCAGGGCTTTTTTAACGTGCAGTTCTACACAAAATGTGCAGTTCTAAATGGATTAGTGCAGTTGTAGAAGCACTTCCGCCACGTTCCGTGCAGTTAAAACTAGTAAAAAATAAGTCATTTTTCTCAGATTGGGAGCAATTTACCATGGAGAATGAGAAAAGAGAGGAGGATGTGCAGTTCTAAAAATTCCTTAAAAACAGCCCTGCCTGTTACGCGTTTTCGTGCAAGGTTTTGCTTTGTTTAAAGGCGCGTTATAAATGACAGTTTAATAATATATAATGATTATATATAAATAATATGTATAATTATATATATATATATATATATATATATATATATATATATATATATATATATGCGCAGGGGTCATATTTTTGCAGACAGATGATTATGTCTATTGCAAGCATTATGCGTTTGCCTAAAAAATAAATAATGCATGATTATACATACTATGTTTATTATATACATGTAAATGCGTGAAATGGAGCTGCATGGTGTGCCGAGTAGACCTGTGATAAAACATCATCTCGATGAATTATAATGGAGTTAATGTCGGACGGTGGAAGACTGGAATGTCGGTTGTTGTAGTGGCCGACGGGGAAATGAAGGTCAGGAAAGTGGGCGATGAAGAAAGTGGAGGTTGAGGAAGAGAAGCAGTGGCGGCGGTAGGGGGGGGGGCTGGGGGGCTAAGCCCCCCCTACAAGAGGCTCAGCCCCCCCTAAAAAAGGGTCACCCGAAATTTTTACAGTGAAATATCCACGATTTTGGGCTGACGACTAAAAAAAAAAAAGGTCGTCAGAAATTTTGACGGCGAAAATGGAAAATTTTCTTCAGATTTCGGTCGAGGCTTCAGCTCCCCCGAAACTGAAATCCTGGCGCCGCCACTGAAGAGAAGGAGGAAGAGGATGGGCAGGTGAAAGAGGAAGAGAAGGGGAAGGCGGTGGTGGAGGAAGAGTAGGTGAAATAGGAGATTAGGAAGAGGAAGGATAAAGGGGAAAATGAGTGGAAGAAGAAAAGAAGAAGAGGAGGACGAGATGATGAAGAGGAGGAGGAGGAGGCGGTCTATAGGGGAAGAAGAGGAGAAGATGGAGACTGGATATAAGGAGAAGATGAAGGAGGAGAATGAGAACAGCAGGATTAGGCGGAAGAAGAGAAGGAGGAGGATGAGAAGGAGAAGGAAGAGGAGAGGAGATGAGGAAGAAAAGATGGCAAAGGAAGAAAATAAGAGGCGAGAAAGACTGATGAGGGTAAGGAGGAGGAAGAGGTGGAGTTAGAAAAGAAGGTCAAAAATTGCAAAAGGAGGCAATGTGGTAATGATATTACTTAACACAACTACGACACACAACGACGACGATTATGAGGATTAATTATGATTAAGGTGGCATAAATACTGCTCACACGCAATAAATTGCCAATTGTAGGCCTAGATCTAAGTGAAAATGACTTTCGTTAACAAACGTTAAATCGACTGACCTAAAAAGTCTCTGATAGAGAAATAAAAATGGCAGGAATAACAATGAAAATATTCATTAGGATTTTTAAACGATTGATCGACCAAAATAAATGGCCTTCCGCAGCCATAACAATTCTTTTAATATAGTTGTGTAATTAATTAATTAATTTTAATCGATTGACAATGACCATTTGACACAAATCATTCAACGATAACATTGCAACGACAACCAGGGTGAGAATTGCCGGGGGGGGGTTGGGGGTTTCGACCCCCCAGTCTTTCTTAGAGATCCATGTTAAAGTATGTTTTTTACACCCCAATTCCAAGTGGATAATGGTCCAACCCCCCCAGTTATTTTTCCACAATTCTCACACTGACGACAACAATGCAACGACAACGGTGCCACAATAATGTAACGAGTGCCATCAAAGGCACCGCCGACTGTTTTGATAATGAGCCACCGTTTGACATCAAACGATGGCGATATATAAAGGCCGAATACAATTATATTACGCAATACTTTACGGCATTCGATGAGTCAGGAAAGAAATGTAATGGAAAACGAGGTGGAATGCATGGCAGCAAGGCCGTAGCCAGGATTTTATTTCGGGGGGTGTTTCACCAATTTCTCTTCCCAAAAAACTACATTTTCCATTTCGGGGGGTGTTTTCATGGTTTTATTTCATGGTTTTTGCGTCATATGCTCGAAAATGCATTATATTATTTTTCACATTTTCCATTTCGGGGGGTGTTCAAACACCCAAAACACTCCCCTAGCTACGGCCTTGCATGGCAGTAATTCTGGTAATGTCTTTTTGATGATCCAGCGCCTGCAGATATCAGTGGCGTATATCCAGGAATTTATGATGGGGGGAAGTGTGTTTTTTGGCCTGGCCGGATGCCCTTTCTGACACCGACCCAACAGTATTACAGTAAATAAAAAGGGAATAAAGTAACAAATGGAATAAAGTAAGAAAAACAATTGATGCTACAAGCAATTGTTTTGTTTTTCTTATTTAAGTTAATAAATAACCTTTAAAAACACTTTTCACAGGCCAATGGGGAGGGTTTAACCTCCGAAAACCCCTTGTCTACGCCACTGGCAGATATTATTCTTCGTCATCGTTGTCGTCGTCGTAAAGGTGTCGAAGCAATTAATTAGTTGAAAAAATGCTGAAGAAAAAGACGAAAGGGTAACCTCTATACTATTTAATTTGACAAGACAAATATTTCTATAGAATCCATGGATGAACATTTTAAAGTAGACACCGAATTATTGTTATTGGTGCAATTAATTGGTTTGGATCAGTTAGCCTCTGATGTAAGTGAATGTTAACACATCAGAAGACTACACACGATGTGCATTATATAGCAAAGTTGTCTTAGTTTTAAAGGTGTTTAAAATTTATGTAGATAATAATATTGAGTAAAAAGCGGAGCGCGGTATCCGCCACTGGTTGCACTCTGCCAGTGCCAGTTCCAGGCCTGGATAAAGGAGGAGGGCGTCGCTAATGGTCTTTGTTACCACACAGTGACATTAAGCTGCAAATACTACTACTAATTATTCCGTCTGCTGCTTATTTTTGGGGTTTTAGTTAAGATTTTAATATAGGCCTATAGATCTAAAACCGAACGACCTCAATAGGCGCCAATTTAAATGGGTTGCGATGGTGAAGGAATTTGTCAGATCGGTTCGTTGGATAATGAGAAGGATCGAGGCCGAAAAATAAAAATAATTATAGGCTTTGTATAGAAACTTGTACTTTTCAATTTTCATATCTTACTCCATATTATTATTACTGGGTGTAGATTAATATATCTATTTACTAGCACTTTGATATAGCGTCCCTTCAATGTGACCTACTCAGAAGCGCTCCCAGTCCAACTCTGGTCGAATAAGACAGTCTTAAATACAGATATGAAAATTGAGGCCGAAAGACCAATCGGTACAATTTGACGAAGAATAACAGGGAGCTCATTAATCCCTGTTCTACGACCTGAAATTTTCAGGTCGTAGAATCAGCTACGGGGAAAGCACGGCGCAGCCTGATTGTAGTCCGTGAGACATTTTTTGTGAGTCAGAATTGCATTAGATAGGGCCCTACGCTAGTATTAGTACACGTTGAAATAAACGCCACAATTTTATACAAGAATAAATAAACGTGTAAAAGGTGTTCAAAATCATTGGACAGTACTGTTAAAAACTAAATAGCTACTCTAGCTTTCTAAAAATCCATAATTATTCCTGTATTTTGACGACAATTTACGGCTTCTATGTCTACTGACGCATATTTAATATTATTTAATCGTCAAAAGCGAATTCTAAACTTTACAAGGCCTGATTCCGGATTTCAAAGGGTTGGCTTTGCAGAAGACGACGATAAACTACGAGAACCCGGCTTCTTTCAAAGCATTTTCCCATATTGGTGAACTTCAATAGATGATTTTTCTGTGCACTGTCAGGAATGACCTCAATTAAATCGATTGCTGTGAATTTGTTCGTTTGGTATTA
Organism: Lumbricus terrestris; assembly: GCA_949752735.1. Lineage (NCBI taxonomy): Eukaryota > Metazoa > Annelida > Clitellata > Crassiclitellata > Lumbricidae > Lumbricus > Lumbricus terrestris. The sequence continues at coordinate 6,656,550 of OX457042.1, read as the reverse complement.
GAACAGAAGTGGACTTTTAATAATTGCATGACTGAAGTTATACATATTAATTTAAAAATAATAACAGTTAATAAGGTATCTTATCGGGTGCTTGGAACTATAGCCTAATAATAATATTAAATGTGGATGCGAGCAGCGCAGTTTCGACACCTTCAAATCGCTTTCTACTATCATTAAAATAATATTATCTCAATTGAGCACTGACAACAATTGCATGGTCTCTAAAAGAAACTAAACGTGGTAAATTGGTAACGTGGAAATCAATGGAAAGCTAAATGGAATGTATCGCAATCGTTCTTTTGGCTTCCATCTTTTATCCAGCGCCGTTTCTCCTTATTTCGATTTAGTTGTTTCGGATGTATGTCAAATACGAAAGATGTCACATTGCTCGAAGTCTAAGCCTATCGCTCAAGTGACGAAAATTTTATGCTCAGGGGCTCAAATAAATTTTCTTTAAGCGCTTGTATTGCATGCAAGGTTTACTGCACGCATCCGAGTTTAGTAGACTACTCTGCAACTCAATCAGATGGGTTTAATCGTATCCTTGGAGAGTTATAACAACGCGTCGATCTACACCAGTGGCAACTGAGTTGGACACAACTACCCAGAAAAACTGATAATCGAGGTCGTATAATATCATAACCTCACCGATCTTGGCTTTTATAAATAATTCTAAAAGGCAAATGGTGTATGTTCCAGCTTCAATAAAAAGCGAGACCTATTGATAGAAAATTGTTAGGGTGATTGGATTTGTTTAATGCATAGGCCTGCTTACTTACTTACTTATACGGTTACCGGGTTACAGTGCTCACTGTGACTGAGTTGGCGAAAGGATCACGTGTGAAATAATATTATAATCGTCGTATCAAGTTCTGCCCTGATGGAGATCGAACCCCTACCTCACGAGCAATAGTCCAGAACTCCGGCACTGCTGTACTTTTCGCAACGAAGGGTCAGCGCTTGTTAATAAGCTGGTGCCCTGAGCCTGAGTTTCAAGTGGCGCTTTAGAAATGTGGATATTACGAATACAATTACGATTTCGGTTACGATTACGGTTACGGTCACGATTACGATCAACAGAGGAAGGCGACACTAATTATCCTTGAACTGACACGGTGTCGTTTAGCAGCACTTAGTGACAACAGTCCAGCGCATATCTTACTAATCGCAATCGTAATCGTAATCTCCAAACTTCTAAAGCGCCACTCGAAAGTCAAGCGCCATCTAACTAGACTTAGTCTACTAAAAATCGTTGGTTGGTTTCTTACCATTTTCCTGTAGTTGGATAAAGTGCTTGTGCCGCGTCTACGAAAAACGGTCCCTGGAAAGAGCTAGAGCGAGAAGCGTCCTTTTCCCGAGTGGATAAACCGCAGACGGAAAGAGACGCCAATCACCTCTGCTTATATACAGGCCGGCCGGAGGTCATTGCTGGTTCAGCCGTTCGTCCTTCGTTCCTTTCTTTCCATCTTTCCAGTCCTCCCTCCCTTCCTTCCATGGAGTGCTCTTTTGTTCTTCCCACTCCGTCTTTCCGTCCTCCTATCTCATCCTCGGAGTAGGTTTCGATGTTTGTCCTTGCGGCCGAGTTGGAGTGGAAGAGGTTGGAAGAGGAGAGAATCAGGGAGGGACGGATATACTTCTGATTTCGTGGCCCAATATGGCGTTTTCGTCTAAGTGTAATTGACTGGTGCGCTAAGATCACAGGAACTTCTAGAAAAAACGAATTGGACGGAAATCTCAATGCGCAAGCAGAGGTGGAAGACAAACTGCGCTTTGCAGTGAACCTTTTAATTCAGCTTTCACGTCATTGCAACCTTCCGCATAATGATGTAGGTTTACAATTTGCACACAAATTATTCCCAACGCCCAAATTATCATCACCTGTTCACCCGTCTTATCATCACCTAAGTAAGTGAATTATATACATAATTATATACACAATTATATATTGTATATATAATTTAAATATATATATATATATATATATATATATATATATATATTGACTATAGTGTTAGACTTGGCATCGGAAAGAAGAAACAACCTGTTACTTTGACATGACAGAGCGTCAGTTTGTACATAGGGTTGTTTCGTTTTTGCGTTTCTCCGAAGCAATATAAATTTATATTCCGATGTAGGCCTATACGAACCTGCCAACTGGCAGAGAACAACATGATGATGATAAGGATGATGATGATGATGATAAATTTCTAATTCTAAGCATTATGATTATTACTTTACGCCTGTACAAGCAATGCAATGACGTCATTTGGTGCAAAGAGGGTTTCTCGTCTATCGGCTGTTAGTAAGAAGTGCGTAAACAGTGCCACTCCGCGCACGTAACCTGCGCAACCTCCTCCAATGCTTCGATGGCAGCGTTGCTCGCAGACTCGAGTCACAACCGTTATCAAAAAAATGAAATGTATGGGTTTAACGACTCTTTTCCATTACGAAGATGATATCAGCGTCGACTCCACGTTTATATTGCGACCGAGCAACCCGCAGTATGTAAAGATCCGACCGGGGAATCGAACCCGCGTCGCCGGCGCGGCGAGCGGGCTACAACCCACTCGGCCACCCAGGATCCTCGCACAACAACCGTTATCAGACAATGTACCTCTTTTATACTGCCACCACCGCCACCGTTTCCATGAGGTAGCTCAGCTGATAACGCCTCCAACACGGCACACGAAAAATGGAAGCAGCATACTTACTGTAGCAGTGGAGCATACATACATGCACGCACGCACGCACGTACACACACACAGATACACACACTCACTCACGCACACACACAAACACCCACACACACACCCACACCCACACACACCCACACACACACACACACACACACACACACACACACACACACACACACACACACACACACACAGTAAGATACACTAACGCACACACCGACACAGGCACACACACGCACGTTCACAGACACGCACGCATTCACGCACATACAAACAAACACACGCACACACACAGACATACACGAAACTATGTATATAGCATCTGCTTGCATGGTGTACAATAATTGTACATGTAGTTTCTGTGTACAACTTTAGACCATCAGGCTGAATTATAGGCTCCAGCCTACAGGCTACTGTAACAGGCTATACCATTAAAGAATCCTATCTTTCTTTTCTAAGTGGCTCGATATCTAAGTGCCTAGCTCCACGGCCTCTCTCTCAAGTACGCTTTTGTTTTATTTATTGTCTTCTTAGATGTATGTTTGCGTATGTTCCATCGCCAGCGTTAACATAAGTTCAAAATAGTACACGTAAATGTCACAATATGCCTATCTGACGCTGTGCCCCTCTGTCTTTATGTATCTGTAACTCTGCTTGCTTGTCATTTTCATTGCCTGGATATCTGTCTGTCTGTCTGGCTGCATGGAATAGTCTGTCTGTTTTTGTGTGGTCTCAATACGTGCCAGAGTGCCTCTACCTACGTCTGATTGTTCATATACATGTATGTCTGTGTCTGTTTCTACTAAATCTGTCTACATCAACCTGTCAGTGTCTGTCTCTCTATGTATGTATACCCATCTGCGTCTGCATATGTCTGTCTGACCCTATGTGTCTCAATTTTCAAAGTCATCACTGTCCATGTCTTACTAGCCATGTCTGCTTGTCTGTCTGTCTGTCTGTCTGTCTACTAGTGTCTAACTGAGTCAATTTATCTATTTCTGTCTATCTATGTCTTTCTGTCCGTGTCTTTCTGTCTATCTGCTTCTGTCTATCTACGTACGCGTCTATCAATCTGTCTTTGTTTATATGCGCCTATTTATTTGTTTCCACGAGCGTTAGGCTACTTTGTTTCAAGGTTACGCCTTCAACGTCGAGGCTCCACGTAAAATCCTCGGAACACTCCAGTTGCTGTTTCAAATTATTTTCCTCTCAACAGTCAACGACGATCCTAATTCCTAATTTCAATTCTCCGGAATAATAGCGCTGTTCGAGCATTTTCAGCTGCCTAACACGGTTATTACAGTCTGATTGGATGGCTAAGATGATTGAATGTCTTTCCAGCATAATATTAGCCAACATTGTTTTTTATATTACATTGCAAATTGGAAATAGGCTAAAGCAGTTGAAAGCACAGCAAAAGAATGATTAGAGGGAAAAACAGTGTAACGTCGATTTCATTTTTAACTACATCTGATTCGCTAGATGGTCTCGCGTCAGTTCCTTGTTCATTCGTTTGGCATGTTCTGGTTTGCTTTAAGTTACCAACGAGTTATTAATTTTAATTTTTCCATTTATGATACGTTGTTTACTGGACGAACATTTAGAAAATCGGTTTATTTAAAAATCCATCTATTGATGTTTTTCACTATTTTGTTAGATGATCATTTCCGTTGATCTTTGACCCGCGACTGTTAAACGTTGTCCAGGGTCAAAGTTTTTGTTGCAAATTATTCGCAAAAAATGTCTTCCGCACAACTACCAAAGTTTCGCGAATTCGGCAAAAAGATTGTCGGAGCAGCGAGAACGTACAGGTCAGCGAAAAGATTTATTAAATCAAAACGTGGAAGAAAACGCCTACCGACCGATAATGCAAGAAGATTGAACGGGTTTACCGTTGCCAACGCATAGGTTGAGGACAACCAAATCTTATTACTTTTGTAGCGCTGTAGTGAGTATTGCAAAGGCATTGGTACGAGTTATTTGTGGTGAAACCGTGATCGGAAACCGCAATCCCTTGGCTTGACTACTCGAGTTCAAATCCGATGGGTCAAGGTTGTTTAATGTAGACCTACCTTCTGATTACTTTATCTTTATCATCATCAGGACATAGGCCTACATGTGGTATCGAGGGCGTGTGCATGGAGTAGTATCGGGGGCAGATGTGTAAGCGCTGTCATTGATTCACCTGAAATTGACAGACGATATTCACCAAGAGGGTTGTGGGTAGAGGTTAATGACTGCTCGGTAGCAGATATGCAACGAGTAAACAATATGTCCGCACCAGAAAGGGACAGAATAGAGCGCTCTGGCCTACGTCGATCAATAATTCAATAGCCAGATATTTCCGCGAAAGAAAGTAAGTAAGAGAGTGAATAAGTGGTAGTGTACGTAAGCATTGTAATTTTGTTTTAAAAACGAATATATGGCAATGCATTGTTTTAACACATGTTGTAAATTATTCCACCGGAGCAGCATACATATTTTATCAATCAGACCACTCACCTTAAAAATTAACCTGTATTTCATGAACAATTATATTTTATCAAGCGATATACTACCCGAGTGTAGCGATGTATAGGACTTAAACTAGCGCTATATAAGCACAGAACCTAAATATTTATAATTTTCTTTTATTTATTTTCAGTTTGATTTATGACAATTTTCCGGAACGGAATGGCTATAGTCCATTAATGTGTAATTTAAATCACCCGATCATGGCAGCGCCACTTAAAAGACTGTGTATGGGACGAAAATGTGCGCCCAATTCTACACATTTGCCGAGTCGTGTGCAGTCAATTCTTGTCGCTTGCCATTTGTCGAAAATGGGTAAAAATAAATTATTGCCAAATGTTGGACACCTCGAGCAGCATTTCTCAAATCCATTTTAATGTATTGATCCATTGTAATGCGCTCAGTATGTTTGCATCTTGTTCAGAGTGTTGGATTTGTTCATAAAACTGACATTTGCTCTACCTGTACAAGTTATCACAGTCTTTGCTGAATTTGTCTGGCAGAGTTATTTAGATAGCCAAAAACACAGTACCAAATTGTGATGCAAAGTAGGCCTAATAATTTTGCCAAGTTTTGTTTGAACAAAATTAGAAACAAAATTTGCCTCGCAATTGTCGTGTTCTGTTTGAAAATGGCTGTAAAATCATCTTGGCAAGTAGTTGTCACTTTCTCTTTGAAAATTGTTGAAAAAACTACTTTGCTACCAGGTAACTATTAAGTTGTGTTTGAAAATAATTTCAAAATGATCAACATTGCCAAGGAGTTGCCAAGTTCTGTTAAATCAACTGCATAGCTTGGAATCTGTGTGAGCTTTGCCTCCCTCTTTCCACTTGCATAGACCGCCGTGCACTGCGCTCTGCTGTCCATGGTGGCTTAATGGTTCCCTTCACTCGCTCTGCAACAATGCAGAGGCGTTCATTCTCTGTGGTTGGTCCAACAACCTGGAATGGACTTCCTTTGACTATGCGACACCTCCCAAGCTGTTCTCAATTTCACAAACTGTTGAAGACTGGGTTTTTTCCGCTTGATCTCGGTCGTGAGCGCCTCTGAGTAGGTAGCTTGAAGGGGCACTATATAAATTACGATTGATTGATTGTTTAGTTTTGTAAACAATGTATTTATCCAAATGTCTGAACATTCTTTTCGACAGGGAGCATGCAATCGAGTTGAAGAATCCAGTGCCAACAGAACCCTTTGTCTTCCTTAAACCCACAACATCCTACATTGTTGAAGGCCAGCCAATAAAGGTTGGTGTTTTATTCACTGCCCTTTGAGACGGTGCCTAGCATCACAATGCACCGTTACACTGCATCTTCTGAAAATGCTCAGCTATTGCATCTGTGTAAGACTTGCCTATTGTTGAGAGCTTATCCGACTCAGGTTGACGGGACTTGCACCGCTGCGTTGGCACACAATTGGTTTCTAAGTTCTACTGTATATATAAAGAAGCGGAGCGGTCTCACTCAGGGATGCCACCCTGGATCTTAAAAAAGTCAGATCCGGTGAGAAGAAAGGTTAGAAAAAGTTAGATTGAGAATTTGTGTGAGAAATACATGGAATTTGGTTTGTGACTTGAAATTTCTTGATACCTCTTTAAAAGTCTTTCGACCAAAATTTTCGCCTTCTGAAATTTTCAGCTTTTGCTCCAAAATCTGAAATCTTTTTGTCGCCTTTTTATTGTCTTTCGTGTATTTTTACCTAAGAATTTTTGTCTTTCTAAGATACTCAGAAAAAGCGATGTGAGAAAAAAAGCTAGATCCTGACAACAACAAAAACACCAAAAAACCTGGGGAGGACGTAAAAAACATAGATTTAGGTCGAAAAAGCTAGGAGTGGCATCCCTGGTCTCACTGAGTCAGCCCTGTGACAACCTTGGGTGTGATGTGTTTAGCGACTTCATTTTCTTAGCCTCTGTTTCTGAGAGCGTCCGTCCAATGGACAGTAGAGTATGTTGGCCATGCAGTCCTCTCCCTTGCCATCTTATCTTCCCACTGACAGTGCAACAACGTCAATGTAGTCATTAGAACTGAGCTGACTAGGGGTGCAGTGGGGCAGAAATCTCAGGCTTTAATCGTAATCGTAATCTCCAAATTTATAAAAATCCAAGGGCAGGGCACAGCTTATTCATGAGCTCTGTGTCTAGTCTGAAGGGTTGTCCAATAAGAGTAGTCCAAAGGAGGTCTTAGTCCTGTTACCAAAGAGTCAGAAAGTGCCCTGGCATGGATTTGTTTAATGAACAGTGTGTCACATGTAGACTCAAGATGAGTCTACGTTGGCAAAGTTCTACAGGAGATTTTAGGCCTACAAGATTTTTATTTAGCCATATCTGATTATTTAAATTTGCTATCTGTTGACAAAGACAAGAGTTCTTTTTTGCTGGACTATAACACAACAGACAAAGACAGTGCTTCATTGTCTTGTTTTGCTCCTGAACACTTTTCATCTGAGAGTTTTTTTTAGCAGAGAGTCTATGAGCATGAATACATTGATCAGCATGTATTTTTTGCATGGTCTAGTATCTGGGTGAAAACAGAAAACAGTCGTTTCTTCTTTTAATTGAGATTAAATTGACGCTATAACCAAAGCTCTAATCTCCCTTTCCTGTCCATGTGTGCCGTAATCCTATTCTCTGTTTTCTTTTTCACTCTGTTGATTACATGTCGGGATTAATTGTGTGAAGCCTCACCATTTGAAAAAACTTTCCTCGGCAAATCAGCTTAACACTTTCTTCTATTCGGCTCAGATCTGCACTGGATGCCACGGCTCAGCACTGAGTACAGGATTTAATTTGCAACCAACCAAAGTTGATTGATTGATTGTTTGTTTGATTGATTGTTTGTTTGATTGATTGATTGATTGTTTGTTTGATTGATGGCAATCGTAAAAAGAAAGCAGGCGCAGACATAAACATTGGCATTCCATTCCAGACTGGAAGAAATGTTGACCTCTAGAGAGAAATTTTATTGTCGTAGCTTATCCTGTTGCATCCTGCACTAGAGGCAGTGTTCACTCTTATTGAGGAGAAAATGAATCCTCCTGCCCTAGAAGAAATGTTCCCTCTTACTGCACTTAGAAAAAATGTTCCAGCCTATAGCCAAAGAAAATATCTTCCCTCATATTCTGAAGAGACACTTTTGATTGTATCAATTGCTTGGATGGAAAAATGAATCTGATCATCTTAGATCAGTGCTGTCCAACCTTTCTGACACCACGGGCCACCAAAGAACTTTTCTTGAAGCCGAGGGCCGCAGCGGTGAACTCAAAGGCAACAACTATGATCAAATGGAAATTGTTTGAGCTGTATAAAAATTTACTAAGAATGATCATAAGGGTTCCATTGTGGGAACTTGATTTTGTATTCACATTGTCAGATAACACAACAACAGTTATGAACTTATAGCCATTAGAGATGGTCTGCGATTTTTTTTCTCCCAGAGCAATCTTTCATTTTCACAAAATTTTAAAACTTCACTAGCTTCGGCAGGCCTACGCTAGTGAAAATCAGCTCGGGCCGCAGGTTGGACAGCACTGCACTAGAGGCATGTTAATAGACACTATGCAAGTAGATTCTGTGATAAGTGTCTCCATCTCTCGTTATATAGGCCTAGGCTTATTACTGGCACCTCCCGAAAACTGAGTCGACTTGCAATGTACTGTGTTACCAGGACAATTTCAGCCACAAACTCCAATTTAGGCCACAGATAATTATTTCTACTCGTTTCCAAACATACAGGAATCTGTTTAACCACAGGTTGTCTTGCACCTTCTGCGAAGAAGGTGTTCACTCAAGAGCAAATGTTTTCTGGCTTACAATAGAGTCGATTATTTCGTTGAGTAAAGTTTCACCCTCCTCCCCATGCGGCAACCTTTCGGTCATGGCGACCGTGTCTTCTTGTTAACAGACAATTGTGTCCATATCAGATGAGCCACAACGATGTCTCGTCTTTCCAGGCATTACTCCTAATAGCATATATCCCGGACGCCAAAGACGAAACTACCCTCTCTATCCCTTCTGTTATGACGACGTTGGGGCAGTTTGTTTGCGCTTTATTTTCCCCAGGGCGATGGGGAAAGGGTGATCTATAGGGCATCTTTGTTGCCGATTCGCTTCCTGCATCGTCCGCGATGCTGCCGTTTTCCCCATCCTTGAACTAACCTTGGTAAGAGGAACGTACTGCCGACCTGCGGGCAGATGCTATTCAGGCTTCTTGGCGCTGGGTTCTTCGCGAATGATTTGTGCGGAAGAAAATAGAGAGGCCGGTTTGATGCGAGGTCTGAAGAGGGCGATTTGTTAGGGAAGAGTGGGATTAGCTGACGTTCGGTTTATACGGCCCCCCGTGGCATGGAAGCTGTTTTTTCCGCCTTTCTCTCTTCTTTTCTCCACACTGGCGCGTCTTTGTCCTCCTCCACCGATGGATTGTCTGTTAGAGATGTTTCCTCATTTATATTTCTCTTGACTTAGTCATATGTTTACAGTAAGTTTTCATCTGCAGCTTCAGTTTTCTTCTTGCAATAGTAAACAGATTCCTGTATGCTGGAAATGAATTGAAATATTTTGTGTTCTGAATTGGATTTTATGGCTGAAGACCAAAAAAACAAACATATTTTAGCAGAATGTTTAAAACGTTTCCGTTTTCTAATGCTATGATTAAGTACTTGCTGAATTCCTTGCACATAAAAAAATATGAAAAGACACTTTTCTGCACTTCAAATACTGGAGGCGAACAAATAAATCAACACCACTTGCAAAAACTCTGCCACTGTTCGTGCTCGACAGTACCAGTCCCAAGCGTGGATGAAGGAGGAGGGCGACGCTAATTATCTATGTTATCACACAGTGCCGTTAAGCTGAAACTAATACTACTAATGTTATACTGCTTTCATTTCAACTATCTTACTGCCACACTCGAGAGACTTTGCTTGTGTGTCGACATTTTGCTTTTTGCAATGTGTTGATGAATCGAATGAGGCCTTAGACGGTATCGCTGTCATAGACAGACAGACTGATCAACTTAAAAAGTCTTCATGCCCGACTTCTTATCGGGGAAAAAGTTTTATTTTCTATGTGTTGTATATGAGAAATAATTTCGTCGATGAATTCTTTTCGTCCCCGGCATTAAATGTCGATTTATCTCATTCTGGCTTTGGTTAAGTGTGGCAAGAAATAGTGTGACTGTATAATTATAATAGACATCTAAGCCACGTGTCTTGTGTCACAGCATTATTCGTTTTCGACAGCTGCTGCCAGACGATTTTATGGACAAGCAGTGGAAAGATCGTCGTACTAAATGAATACCAATGTCTGTTTATTGGTGGATGGTGGCTGCTTCTTTGGGCCACTTTAGTATATCTGCTTTCCTCAGATTTGATCACACTAGCATCTGCTTCCTTCATGAAATTTGCCCACCACTAATGTCTGGTTATTTGACCACTGTGACTGTCATTATTATTGGACAGTGAATATCTTTGAGCGTTGCAGATACATCATTATGTATCTGTTATTCCACAACAGTGTTTTTAGGGCACTGTTTATCTATTTGTTCTCTGACTACCATTCCGGTAGCATTTGTATCTGCAGCCATTTGAGATATTTACAAAAACCCTGACCTTTGTCTGCTTCTTTCCTAACATTTGATCACATTAGTATCGGCGTTTTTGTGACTTTGGGCCACATCTGTAACTTCTAGTGTCTGAGTTGTTATTGACACCATTCCACAGTAGCAGGGCTGTTTTTAAGGATTTTTTAGAACCGCACAACCCATTCCTTCCATTGCCATTATCCATGGTAAATTGATTCCAATCGGAAGACAATGACCTTTTTGCTAGTTTTAACTGTAACAGAAGTGCTTCTACAAATGCACAAATCCATTTAGAACTGCACATTTTGTGTACAATTGCACGTTAAAAAAAACCCTGCACAGTAGTATGTATTGTTTCGAGACATCTGCTTGAAGCCTGCGTTGTGGTTGTCTGTTTTTCGCATGAGCAGTTGCCAAAAGGAGCTTCCGAGTTGCATCACGAGGTGGAACTAGGAGTCGTCATTGGCACCCGCGGTGCCGACATTCCCGAGGCGAAAGCCCTTGACTACGTCGGCGGCTACGCCCTGGGTCTCGACATGACCGACCGTGCGGCCCAGGCGAAGGCCAAGTCTGCCGGTCTGCCGTGGGTCCTTGCCAAGGGCTTCGACACGGCCTGCCCCATCAGCGCCTTCATCCCGAAGGAGAAGATACCTAACCCGCAGAACGTTGATCTTTGGCTGAGCGTCAACGGAGACATCCGTCAAAAGGGAAACACGAAAGATATGATCTTTACCATACCCTACCTGATCAGCTGGATCAGCCAGTACTTTACCCTCGAACCAGGAGATCTCATCCTGACGGGTACGCCTCCTGGTGTTGGTCCCGTCAAGGCAGGGGATAAGATCGAGTGTGGGCTCGACAAATTGGTCACCATGTCGTTCGTGGTTGAAGCTAAATGAGTTTCTCGAAGTCTTTGGAATCTGTTCGATGCTGACCCGATTACATTTCTTGTTAAGATTTAATTGTGCTATGTAGTTTTAATTTCTCCTCGTATACACTTCTCTAATTCTTAGATAAAGAACAAGTTGCCAGTTAGAGCGATTTTCGAATTGAAACTTTATCATCGATTAGTTCTGTTTTGTTTAATTTATAATCAACGGAATCAATTTTTGACATTTAGGTCTAGGCCTACCATAGGCTACACTGAACTCTCTATACATGCGCATGCAGTGCTGCAAGTTATTCTAAGTAGCATCGGATAATTGACAGTGTGGTTAAGTTAAATTTCTGCTGTAATGATGTTCTATTGCAATTCTTAATTGAGTTTTGGATTAAATATTAAATCTCTGCCTGGCAGTTTATTCGAATCCAGATTCTCTTATTTTTGAATTTATGCTAATAATAAAACAAGCTGATAATAATCTTAAATCTATTTTAAAGTATCTCGAGATTTCTGTAGAGCCGATGTCGCTGATACTGATAGCCTGTTTGTTCACAGGAGCTTCGTCGAAATAAGATCTAGAGACAAGGTCTGGGTCTTTGTGGGGACAAGATCCAAAGGTGTCTGGTAGACAGACGTGTTGACCTAAGTTGTAGACTATAGTACAGACGTTGGATAGGTATTGAGAATTGCATATATATAGCGTTACTAAAATGTCGTCATTTTCGGGGTGGGGAGTGCGATGGATGTCGTTTCGAATGGGCTATTATAATTTATAGAACACCTCTCGAAAATCAACTTCGCAGATGCTCTCCGCACAGGTACTTTCTGCCCAGAAACCAATGCATGGGAACAGAGACGTCTTTAATGAGCGAGATCGATGAAGAACATCGTGAGAATGGAAGGGATTTTCAAATCGAGGGACCCACCACAGCAAACGCACGCACACACACACACATTACTACAAACTTGCGAAGATATTATGCAACAGGCTTATGAATATTGACCATAAAACTTCGTAAGAACATAGCGTCTTTATTGTAGGCATAGAGATTGCTTTTCACCCCACGCTCCTCCGTCGCCCACGGCAGCAATCATGGAATCGAGCGTTCGTTTGCAGAAATCGTTTTCACCCTCCGATAAAAATACATTGTCGTGTTTGTTTATACGAAAGATACTACCAACTGCACCACACGCAACACACACGCATGCATGCACACACACGGGCGCGCGCGCACACAAACACTCGTTTATGTTTATTTCCAGACATCAAATTAACATCTGCTTCTTTCCTCAGCAGCAGAGCACTATGTGGTGTTTCAAGTATGCAGTATGTGCTGTTTCAAGTATGCAGTATGTGTTGTTCCAAGTATACAGTATGTGCTGTTTCAAGTATACAGTATGTGCTGTTTCAAGTATACAGTACGTGCTGTTTCAAGTATACAGTATGTGCTGTTTCAAGACAAGTATACTTACCTTAAGGACTGTGGTGGTTGTCTGGTTTTCGGTTGACCATGCAGTTGCCAAGAGGATCGGTTGAACTGAACCCCGAAGTGGAGTTGGGCATCGTCATTGGCACACGCGGGGTCGACATTCCAGAAGCGAACGGCCTTGACTACATCGGCGGATACGTCTTGGCACTCGACTTGGGTGACTTCACATCATTGAAGGTCAGGGACACGACGGTCGAACTGCAGTGGAGTATCGTCAAGGGCTTCGACCCAGCCTGTCCCGTGAGCGACTTCATCCCGAAGGAGAAGATACAATGTACCTAACCCGCAGAACGTTGATCTTTGGCTGAGCGTCAACGGAGACATCCGTCAAAAGGGAAACACGAAAGATATGATCTTTACGATACCCTACCTGATCAGCTGGATCAGCCAGCACTTTACTCTCGAACCAGGGGATCTCATCCTGACGGGTACGCCCCCCGGTGTGCGTCCCGTCAGGGCGGGAGATAGGATCGAGTGTGGGCTCGACAGGTTGGTCACCATGTCGTTTGTCGTTGAAACTAAATGAGTTTCTCGAAGTCTTTGAGGAGTGATCTTCTCTAAGTTGATCTGATTGGTGCTTGTTTTTTGTGGGCAATGGGTGGATACAACATACATCAGCCGTCATTGTCTTGTATTCAATGTAGGCTTAGACTATTGTATTCAGGCATTTATAGAGCCGTCAATATTCTAGTGTTGTATAAATTACTCATACAGCTATGGTAGGATTATTTACTCGTTTTATTTGTATACATATCGCTATACCGGTATTTTTTTTATTTATTCCTCCGTATTTTTTTCCACTTTAGACTCATCCTATACAGTTTAACATCTGATGTTATCTGTCACATGCTGGGTGCTGCCAAAGTGATTTTAATTAGGCCAATACGAATTATAATCATATGATACATGTGATGCAATGTTTAATCTAGGCTGTAGACATCTCCGAGGGGTAAAGCTTCCAGCCTGGGAAATGACATCCACCAGAAAAATGTGACAGAATGATACAAGTTTTTGGTTGATGTAACTTGCATTATTGTATAACATGATTTATTGTTATAATATTTCGTGCTATTATTTACTATTATATGATTATAATGTGATTGTTTTATATCATAATAATATTATACTATGTTATTATGAGTGTTATTTACTTTTAATATTTGCGCAAATACTAATTTGTGCAAATAGGCTAGAATGACAGAAATGACATTCCCTCCCCCATCAAAATTTGACAAAATAGTCTTAGTTTCTAGTTGCTGTTTACGTTATTGTATTATATCAACTGTTATATTATTCCATGATACTTCTTACTATTATAATCATGTTATTATTTACTATTGTGATATATGATACTATCATGTGATATAATGAGTATAAATCACTGTTAATTGTTTTGTAAAATTACTCTTTTTGCACAACTAAATGGCTTCTCACCGTTATCATCATCTTTCAAATTTCAAACTGACAAATAGATGCTTTGAACAACATCATTGATACATCGCTTCAATCTTTCGGTGGCTTGGTAGTTCTTGCTTGGTGTGTGGTCCATTTGTAACAACGTCTGCTAATTGTCTCCGTTTCAGCAATTGAGGATCATCTTGGTAAACAGGGAAAAGCTGATTCCAGTGCTAACAAGTGTGCAGAGTTATTCATTATAATTGTCTAGCACCAGCAGTGCTGAGCTGCTGAACTTGATAAATAAAGAAATTATTTTTATAATTTTGTTATTATTTAGGTTTATGTGAGTCTTTAGCCACTCTTTTATCAGCACTAAAATAAGAATGTACTAAGATGGCAACTTAAAACGCTGACATTGCAAAGTGGAATCTCAAAATAAAATATTATTATTGTAAGTGTATTTACTGAAGCTCGATCCAGACTACTCTTGTCAGTACTGAAAATAGCAGAGCAAAGTTCGTAATTACGAAACACTTTAAAATGCTACCATTGCAATGCGGAAACTCAACAAGAAATTATTAGAAGCACTGAAATAGCAGCGCAATTTTGTTAAGACGACAGCTAAACATGCTACATTACGCATGTAAGACAGTAGGAATGATGTATAACAACTACGTATAATTATGGTGTAGGCCCTTATATAGGCCTACATATGGTAATTAAAAGGCATATACTTATAGGTCCACATTACACAGGCCATAGTTGTCGCTGTCAAGGCGCCATTGTAGCAGCATCGCTGTGTTATGGCGCCATATAAATTGTCGTCATTATTATTTATAGACATTATCTAAAAATAATGACGATGTTACTAATAAGAGCTTACTTCCGGAGTATAATAGAGCTACACTGTCGCTCTTCTGTCACGAGAATCTATAGGATCATTGACATCATGTATTCGCAACAGTAACAAAGAAGGCGTCCTGGGTATGACGTTAAACTGCAGCTCGTCCTGGGTATGACGTTAAACTGCAGTCGGCAGGTCTTGGGCATGACGTGAATCTGCATCCGGCTATGGGTTAGCCTAAAACAACCCCCTGCTCCTGCAGGGTATGGGACAAGGTGGTATGGCGGTATGTTCTCGAATCTACCTCAAGCCACTGCGTAGCGACCTTGGACAAGTTGCTCACCCATAATTGTCTCGGAGGAAGGCAATGGCAAACCACCTCTGTATCCTGCCAAGAAAACCATCATGGCGAGAGGCGAAAGTCGCTTGTCATGGTGGTCGCTAGGGCTCTACGAGCCGAAAGCACTAACTAACTAACTAACAAAGAAGAGAAAAAAGGAAGAAACGAGGAAGTGATGGGAGATGCCGAGATGGAGAGGAGGATATTTTGTTGCGCTGCTAATGATCTCGATCTATGGCGACATTTCGCTTCCGATTTAAAAAAAGACAAGCAGGAAATTGCCGACGTCTGCTTTCTGCGTGCTTCCTGCGAGCGTCTGCTGGTTAAGAGATTTTTTTACTGGTAACGGAAACCCGAAACTCCAGCTTATAATTAGATCTACTTGTATAGAGCGTCACGCTAAGCAACGAGGTTCAGTAGACTACTAGACATCGAACCTGTCGTCTGCTTAGAGTTCAATGGTTCTATCTCCAATGCATTTAGCCATGGAGTTAGCACCATATTGCACTCTAAACATACAGACCATTTAGCCATGGAGTTAGATAGCACCATTGAACTCTAAACAGACGCTGTACTCTTCGCGTCGCTAGTAGAAGACTCCCGTCAATCGGTGACCGTGTCTTTGCCTGTCTGGGTCTCTTTCTCTTTGTATCTATCTCTCTGGCTCTATCTGTCTGTCTCTTTTTTCTCTGTCTATCAATCGGTGACCGTGTCTCTGTCTCCCCTGTGCCTGTATCTCTGTATGTCTGTCTGTCTTTATCTGTTTATCTCTATGTTTCTCTTTATCTGTCTTTCTGTCTGTCTCTATTTCTGTCCATCTATCTATCTGTCTGTCTGTATGTCTGCCTGTCTGTCTGTCTCTGCCTATCACTATCATAATTATAGCATCCAATAGACTACGCTTGAACCCATCTAAGACAAAATTTATTTGGTTGGGCACACGGCAGCAGCTTGCCAAGCTTGATATATTTTCTCTTGCATCTGAGTTTCCTGGCTTTGTCTTTGCAACCACGGTTCATGACCTCGGTGTCCAACTTGACCAAGAACTAACTTTTGCTCCTCAACTTCACCGTCTTGCTCGAGACTGCTATTATCAGCTGCGCCAGCTTCGCACTGTCATCCGTTCTCTTACGTCTGCTGCTACTCTTACTTTAGTGCATTCTTTCGTTACATCTCGCATCGACTATTGCTCTTCGCTCTACATTGGCCTCCCATCCAGCAGATTGACTTGTCTTGACCGGGTGTTGCGCTCTGCTGCACGCCTAATTGGGAAAATCCCTAAATATGATCATGTCTCAAACTACATGCTTGAGATACTTCACTGGCTCCCTATTCGCCAGCGTATCGAGTTCAGGGTAGCTGCATTGGTATGGCGATGTTGTCAGGGCCTTGCCCCAACTTACCTCCGTGAGCTATGCAGCTCTACATTGGGTATCCAAGGACGTCGATCGTCAGCTACGCTCTGCTGATAGGGGAGTCCTCTTAGTTCCTTTTGCTCGTACTACTACCATGAAGGATCGAGCCTTTTCTGTGGTTGGACCAGTGGTCTGGAATGGCCTTCCTTTTGAGCTACGCCTATACACCCTGGGACTCTACCAGGATCCTTCCTTACTAAACTTAAAACTGTTCTTTTTGTGCGCGCTGGAGTTGGGAGCGCTTCTGAGTAGTTTTTCTTGAAGGAGCGCTATATAAATGTCCGAATGAATGAATGAATATGAAATAATTACATAGCTACATTTATTATTTTTCGATGTTTCAGTGTTTACAGTAATTGACAAATTATTGTCTAGCTGCAATTCACCGTGACTTCCACTTGAGTATATTCTTATTGTTACCGTTCGAGTGATTGCTCCAGGGGCATCTCTCCGTGACCTTGAGCAAGTTACCTGTTTCACCTTTGCATTTAATAAAGGATGACATGAATGCATTGGAGATAGAGATTGAGAGACAGACAGACAGAGAGAGAGCAGCCAACGCTGAGTGTGCTCTGTTACTCCACAAGACTTCTGTGCATCTGTGCAAGAATCGTTTTATCGACTAAAGTCGCTGCTCCAAGCCTCCAACAGTCATTACTTTTAACGGCACATGTGACTGAAACCATTGTCACGCGATCCTTTATAATATACGCAGCAGATTGCTGTGTGTGTGTGCGTGTGTGTGTGTGTGTGTGTGTGTGCGTGTGTGTGTGTGTGTGTGCGCGTGCGTGCGTGTGTTTATAAGCCTATCTGTTTGTGTCTCTATGTTTGTGTCTGATTCTGTCTATCTGTCTGTCTGTCTGTCTGTCTCTGTCTGCCTTTCTGTCTGTCTTCACATACCGTATATAGTATATTATAATTATGTATGTATATATTTTATATACCATATTGCTTGTGCTTATAGTTGCTCTTTATCGACGCTGTGTACCAAGTTCCTAACAAATATGATTAACGCCCTCCTCCTTCTCCATACATTTGGTCTGGCGACCGAGTCATTAAGAAAACATCGGCTTTTACAGGGTGCTCATAAAAACGGGACAAACCGTTTTAACGTAAATAGCATGCCAGAGTGTCACGCTATTTACTGTCGCCAACAAAGATCAGCTTTCCATCTACTTTCAACGGTAATTCGTGTAATAAATTCAGGCTCTCCAGTTTTCAAAGCAGATGGCGCCACTGTCGGAGTGTTCTGAGGTGAAAATGGATGACTAGGACGGTATCAAAATTTTCCGTCCTCTGCTCTCGGGTGTGGGGATAATTTGGTTCGCAGACGAAAGCTGTTCCGAGTAGCATTGTGATTGATTAAGGTGACTGTAGTTGCGACATATAAATTACATCCGGGTCGGTTGCTGACGCATCGCTTATCATCGTGCAGCAGGTAATCGAAAGGAGACTCCATTTTCTTTGGAACTATTTTCCTGGGATGGACAACATCCGGCGGAGGATGGGGGGGAAGAAGGCGCGGATGAATTAAGTGATGGACGGTGCAGGAGTTAGTGCAAGCATTAACGTTGACAGTTGATGGTGTATTTGTGTTAGGGTGTTAGTATGCTAGTGTTAGTTGTGGTGTAGTGATACTCAGTGATATTTTCGTTAACGGAAATAGAAATTAGAAGTTAAATTATTAATTTTAGTTAACGAGAATAAGAAAAAAAATTAGGAATAATTTTGAGAACGAGAATAGAAATAGAACTGAATCACACAATCCGTCTAATCATTCTCATGACAGAATGATGACATTGTAGGGGAGAGTGCTCCAAGACGTCCATGCTAAGGTAAATTGTGCTTTTCTTCGGTATGTATTCCAAGAGAAGAACATGTTTGACCCCAATGCAAAGAGTGATCATTAATGAAGCAATGACAACAACTATAGAACTTAATTCAATAAGACCAATAATTGTGTAAATGTAAAAAAGTAGACCCCTCCAAACTGGGCGTCTTAGGAACCCTATACTACAAGACGCCCATAGGATGGGCATCTTGGAGCAATGGAAATTGACTAAAACGATCATGCATTTTTAGACTAAAGCAAAAACTGCATATGAAAGAAAACAAACTGAACGAAGACTAAAAGGTCCTAAAGATACAAAGCAATTCAAAACTCAAGAAGCAAAAACCCAATTTCATGTTGTAAGTCATTATTGTCATTTTCACAGACTATAGTGACAAAAGTCACACACGAATTCTTGGGATGTCTTTTTGTCTGTACATTCTTCATGACACCAACATTTACACTTCCTGCATTCTTTCCATCTCACTGAAGTTTTGGGCAAGGGTGAAATAGATTCAATAAACACTGATAAATTTGCATATGGGCCCGTATTTTTATGAGTAAAAGGTGGTGTCATGGTGAGTACCGATTTTTGGCCATTTGCTCATAGCATCAAAGACGCTAAAACACGAATATGTATCTTTTCAACCGTTTTAAAGGGGATGGGCATCTTACCCGCCCTGGGCGTCTTGTAGCACTCTCCCCTACATGCAGGCTTGCATTAAGAACACATACTGTTCTTGTTTCGAGACGAGAGCTATATATTCGATTATACCGTATAGGCTACCGCAACATCTTGGTGAAGCCGTACAGGAAAGACACAGATAGATTGCTTACACTTGAGGTGATACACTTGAGGTGATAGACTGCTTACACTTGAGGTGAAGCATAAGTAAGTAAGCCTGTAAGTAAGCCTGTAAGTAAGTAAGCCTGAGTATATTCTTTAATATGACCAGCAGTGGTTGTACCGAGCTTTGGTTTGCTCGACATTTCAATAAGACAAATCGGACTTGTCAAAAATGATTTCTCAGTCAGGTTGTCCGCCTTAAGGGAATGTCATTCCTGAGGGGATAACTTCCCCAGAGACGTTCAAAGACTAAGCAGGATTGTTCAAGCAGGACTCCTGTAGAGACCGCCGTTCTAAATAACATTGCTATGAGGACCTTTGGACATCAGTTTTGCAACGAAAGGTCACAGACGTTCAGCTTCAAAAACATTTTCCCGATTATCTCAAACCAAATCGAGCAGAAAAGTAATGGAACAGAAACTCATCAATATCGGTGGAAAAACATTCGCAGGATGAATAATAATACCAGGATGCAGCGACGAATCTCGTTTGGAATAACAGACGGCGTTGGGATCAAAGGGAGACAGAAGAGAGAATTTGTTGGACGATATCAGGAATTAGTATGCGCTGGATGATCATGCACACGACTGAAGTTATTGTCACAGATCAGAAGTCGAAGGATAAAATATGGTTAGGCGTGCGAGCCAATGGGCAATTATTTGTGCTTAAATAGAATGGGTTGATGGGAGTAATATTATTCTTGTAGAAATAGAATGGATTGATTGAAGTAAGTATACATGTATATTCTAGCTTAAATAGAATGAATTGATTGAAGAAATTATTCCAAATAGAGGTTTGATTTATTAAATTAATTCTTGCTTAAATATAATTTCTAACGACGAAAAAATCTTATAGCGTGCTAACTATCAATAAAGGTCGTGTTATCTTCAAACACCTTCTATGGCGCTACACTAAAGCCATGTGCAGGACTCCAGTATATTGACGGGGAACAAATTTAATCATGTCAGAGTATGATTGTCCAGACACTTTCCCCAATTTTGAAAAGTCAGCTACAGTGAAAACTAATTAAATTAAAATGCAACTTATAATGGAAAGTGAATTGTAGGTTACTTAAAATGCGAATAGTACTGAAAGGTGAATTAGGCCTACTTTGAAAGTTGCATTATTATATTTAAAAGTGATTAGTGAATAAGGCTTACATAGAAAGAAGCCTACTGCGAAAAATGAATTACGCTGAGAGTGATCTAGGCTACATTGAAAAGTAAGTAGGCCTAGGCCTAAAACTAGAAAGTGTGTAAATGGATAAAGTGAATTAGGCCTACAGTAGCCTAAAAGTGAATTGCAAAACAAAAGAAGTGACAACCAGCGCAAAACGTGAATGACAATGAAAAAATGTGAATTTCAATCTTTTATTCTCACTTATAACACGATTGAAAAACTAAAACTCGTTTACATGCAAAAATAGCGCTATAACATTTATGTACGGCTAATCCGAGGCACAAGATACAACACTGTTGGAAACTGCAAAGCATCTATATCGAGGTCTAAGAAAGTTTCTTAGTCTAGACAAAATACAGTCAGTGAGTCATTTCTCGATAGTCATTTAATGGAGAAGCACATTCGAGATTGTAAAACATGTACAACAGCAACAATATTGTTTTACCGCTTAGTAGCTCTTAAATTCTCGACACATTGTTGCCATGCTCTACATTCTACTCGTAGGCCTATACGTAGGTCTTACTTCTCTGGTTCCAATAGAATAAACATCGCATTCTTCTAAAGAGAATGCCAAGTTGACAACGATGATATAAAATTTAATTATTGGTATTTTTAATTTTTTTTATCTCATTTTATTATTATCTTCCGCTGAGGTAGATGGGGTGAACAATGGGTATAATTGCAATTGTTTAATATTAAAGCTAGGCCCACCATTGTTACTATTGTTATTATTATTATCACTATTATTTTACCATAAGGTGCCTATGCTTTGTACCACCAGTGTATTAGAACTTATCAAAGTAAACGGCTATCCCTCAACCATGTCACTTCAGAGCTCACCTAAAGAGCCAATGAAAGCCACATCATTATAAAACGTTGTACCCAAAATAAAAATAAATAAATAAAAAATAATGTTGTGCACCGAGCGATAGACCATGCATTCTAACTCACCGTTTCCGACAAGAACTTACCACACCCATTGCAATTATCTCCTCAACGCTATCGCCCGTCCAGGATTGTTCATGGCCGACAGCTTGATCATCGCCGTTTCCGAGTGATGTGACGCCACCGTCCGCTGCGCTCGGCGCCATTTTTCTCCGCAGACGATGGCGCACAGCTCCTGCCGGAACTTCTGCCCGGTGGCGCAGTACAGAAAGAAGTTCATCGAATGATTGACGTACATCAGAAGTTCTGTTACGGCTCGACCAAGCTTCATCCTGTTCTTACCATCGGTGGTAAACTCCACGGAGTTCGTGATGATCAGGGTGATGTTCAGCGGCAGTGTGGTGACGAGAAACGCGAAGGAGACGGTCAGAAGCATGACGCTCATCCGCGCACTACTTTCCTTCGCGGACGATGCCGACGACGAATTTCGTCCGCGGCAGAGGTGATTGTCCCGGTTGCGACGCGAGATGAGGACCTTTCGAATGATGAGTGTGTTGAGGACGAGGATGACCGCGAACGGGATGAAGGAGTACATGAAGGCGTCGACCCACGGCCAGACATCCCGTACCAGGTAGGAGTAGGCCTCGGTGGGATCGCAACGTACGGTGACGATCCCGCCACAGGTGGTTGTGTGGGTCAACTGTGTAGTCCAGAAGAGATGCATGTTGACAAGGAAATGAAATGCCAGCAAGATGAGAACGATCGTGTAGGCCCTCCTTCGGCTGCAGACCATCGGGGCCTTCAGCGGATAGCAGACGGCTAAAAATCGCTCAGCCGTGACGGCGATGATCAGCCAACCGGAGAAGTCGCTGATCGTTGAACCGAGAACGTTGACGAGCTTGCAGGTCCACTGCGTCCAGACGCGCAGGTCGGATCCCGTGAGTTCAGTGATCCAGAGCCGGAGTAGACCAACGAAGAGAACCATCGTGTCGGCGAAGGTAAGGATCGTCAGATAGGCGTACGTTGAGACGATGCGCATGGCTCGCTGGGTGAGGATGACGAAGGAGAGGGTGTTACCGATTACCCCGATGATGAAGATGAACGGGGGCAGGATGAGGAGCAGCTGCTTTCGGACGCGCATCTCGAGGGGCTCCGTTGAGTCCTGTGTCCGGGTGGGATCGGAGCCACCGGTGGCGGCGGCGTTCGATGTTGAGGTGATGTTGGCGAAGAATTCCTCGATGCTGTTCCGGTTGAGGTTCATGATGCGTAGGAACTTCTCCTTCTCGTCCGGTGGATACGATTCGTAGATGCTTCGGATCTGCCATGGATCGATCTTGGAAGCGCTGAGGCTGCAGTTGCTGGGATAGAAAACCAGTGACTAATAGATTAATCAATCAATAGTATTATTATTAATTAATTAATTAACTAATTAATTAATTAATTCATCCATTAAATAATTGATTGATTGACTGACTAATTTGTTGTTCAGTGATTTATTTACTGATCGATCGAGTGATTGATTGATTTTGGTTGACTGACAACGATTGATTGATTTTGGTTGGCTTATTGATTGATTTTGGTTGACTGATTGACTGATTGATTGACTGATCTATTCTATTAATTCTCGTTCGTACAGCCAAATCAGTCAATAACGCGAGTTTAGTGAGTAAGATAAAAGTTTCTCTTTATTTTTACATGTTTTCCCAGGTCCCGTATATAGGCCTATAGGCCTAGCTTGCGAATTATAGTCCTAAAAGTTTTGCCAGGCATAAGAAATCTCCATTTCATACCTGCTGTATAAAGAACTGAATAAATTGTAGAGAGCACAAACACAGATTACTGCGTGACATGTCGTCGTCGTCGTCGTGACCATCCTCATTGCTGCGGATGGGGATCAGAGTCGACGACACCATCTTCCTCCATTGCTCTCTGTTCCTCGCGTTTCTCACACAGTCCGCCATCTCCATCCCTGTCCATTCCTCCACGTCATCCATCCATCTTCTCCTCGGCCTTCCCCGAGCCCTTTTTCCGTCCAGATAGCCCTGACATATGAATGCCGGCAGTTGTCTGCTCTGATCATGTGTCCGAAGTGGTTCAGCTTCCTTCCTTTCACCACCTCCAGCAGGTGCCGCTCCGGCTGCAGCTCTTCCAGTATAGATTCTTTTGTTCTAAACTCCCTCCAGCTGACTCTCAGCATCTTTCTATATGTTGTAATCTCAAACGCTGATATTCTTCTTTTGTCTTCCTTCGTTAGCGTCCAAGTTTCACAGCCGTACAGTGCCACCGGTCACACCAGTGATCCCATATGCCTTAGCTTTAACCCTGCTCCAATGGTTCTGTCCTTCCACAGCGTAATCAGCTGTTCGCGCCATCCCCAGTCTGGCTCTTATCTCCCTTTCTCGTGACATGTAGCATACCTTTTTCTTGTGCATCAAAAGTTTTACAATAATCATGAACTTCTTAAATTAAGAATTATTGCAGCAAATTGTAAAATAATTGGGCCGTTTAACGTTGCTGAGATAGAAAACCAGTGATAAATTAATAAATAAATAAATTGATTGATAGATTAATTAAATGACTGACTGACTGATTGATCTCTTGGTGATTGATTGGTTGATTTGTTGAGTGGTTCACTAACTGATTGATTGATTGTGCAATTGATTTACTGATTGACTGATTGATTGACTGATTGATCGATTGACTAGTTGATTGATTGATTAATTGATTGATTAATTGATTGATTTATTTATTAATTGATTGATTGATTTATTAATTGATGTATTGATTAAGTGATTGATTTACTGATCGACTGATAGATTAATTGACTGATTAATTCGTTCAGTTATTGATTGATTATGCTAATTTTTGTGTTACTGCCACAACATAGAAAGAAAGCTTGAGGAACAGTGGGTCTAAAGTTGTAAACCAACCAACATATTATTTTTCGATTCTTCATGACTATTTTTTGTCCCGATTGATCGATTCTTCGTAGCTCGGTAATAAAAGAAAACAATAGTCATTAATAATATAATGAGCAATTGTTATATAGGTGTCTTAACTACATAGAAATAATCAATGACGTGTAATTATATTGATGCCTCATCCTTTAGTTGGTTAAAGCCAATAATTATCTAAAATCTCATTGTGGTTCATTTCGGTGAGCCTCGAGAGACGGTGAATATTATTGGTCGAGAACGTGATTGGCCACTTCATGTAGCCGTAGACAGAAATAATGAGCACTTCTATCGCACGTGCAAGTTGTGCAACCAGATTAAAGACACCAACATCCAACATAATATCACAACCGTTTCAATACAAACATATTTATATCAAGTGAGTGACATGTAAAAATCGTCTTCATAAAAACTACGCGATTGTTTCTAAAGGCATAGTCGCAGTTAGGAAGTTCTTCGAAGTAAGAATGAGAAAATATTGGCCAGTTTCTTAGAGTTATCGTTATACACCTTTAAAACGTTTCTAAATTATGCTATATGATTATATACAAAACTACTAATTTACATATTTTCATATTAATTTTAATTTTAATTTTCATATTAATGTTGAATATCTTATCTGCTTGTAACTTTATTCGTGAAATATGAACATTGAAAATTGCTTGCAAATATGAGATTATGAGAAATGATACGAATTGATGTTGATCTAAATAAGTAGATGTTGTGTCATGTGAACTTTATGAAATGAGAACTCATAAGAATTGATGTTAATCAAACTAAATAGGCCTAGATTTTATGTCATGTGAACTTCATGAAATGTCTAAATTAATGATAATAATACATAAGTGTACATAATGACAATACATATGTGGGCACATGTGTACATGTGCTCATTTGTATATAAAGAATTATAGGCATATGTAATTATGGTGACATATGTATATGTATATATATATATATATATAAATGCATGTGGGCATAATTTTGCATATATGCTAAATAATAAATAATGATGCATGTATAAAAGATGATCGACTACGGCCATTTGGTGAACACTATCGTCATGAAAGGCGGTTAGTCAAATTCAGGAAGAAAAGAAAAGAAAAGAACAAAAAAAAAGAACAAAAGGAAAAACAAAGAAAAAGAAAGTACAAACAGAAACTGCTGAACAGTTAAACAAAAGTGAGCTGCAATACATCAAACTTTAAAGACGTCAACAACCTTTGTAGTTATATGATGTCGTTAAACTGTTGAATAATAATAATAATTTACATATAAGCTGTTATCAATGACCATTGCAGTGGGCTAATAATATTAAACTTTGCAGTGCTTGAAGTGTTACAAACTGACTCTCCAGCCAGAAAAAATGCTGTAATAATGTCAAACAAATTTTTCCGACAGCAACCTTTCGTACAATTTCACCCAGAATCGCCCTCTCTCCTCAAACTGAAAACGCGTTTCACTAAAAACGGCCGCAACATCGCAGACGAGGTTTATATGTGACCTAAGGCGTGCGAGCGAAGATTGAAACGACAATAAAAGGGTCATCATACCCGGATTGAAGTCCAGGCCAGACACTAAAAGAACGACAATAAAAAGGTCACATACACGAACAAGGTCCATGATTCAAATGGAGGACGAAATGTAGGTGGCCCAACCGGTGCAAATACGCCTTGGAATGCTAAACGACATTATTATTGCGATGTAAAAATATAAAGAAAGGATACTTAGGCTACGGAGAATATGGTGGCGCGTTTGGTATGGTGGAAAAGTAAAAAGGAAGGGATAAATGGGTGATTTTGGGATGTGGGGTGTTCCAGGGTGGCGTGGAATGGGAGTTTTGAATGACCTGGGAACTAGAGACGAAGGTATTAAACTGGAAAGTGGGCCATGGTTTCGTACTGGCTTGAGTTTAGAGCAAGTCGTTAAGAATTCATAGCAAGTCGCGAGGTCGTTTGTCGTGGAATGCAAGTTATGTCCCTTAGAGGGAGGCACGACCCACGTACCAATCTATTTTAAGTACGGTTTATATTGTTACTTAATATATCCTCCGCACCATGACACTGACTCTGTTCAACATTGGAACAGCTGTGTGCAACGTCGTAATATGGGAACCTATTTATTGCTGCGTTGGCGGATCGGGGTCATCTTCTCAACCCGCCCCTTCCTCCAAATAAGAACACTCCCCTTTTCCCTGCGTTTCAGACTAATGATCAAATTGTTCCAACACGGGCGGACAACTTAATGACAGAGAACGTTTTTGATCAAGATAGTTGGCGCCCAAAGGGTTAATGATGTTTTGACGTTTATTTCACGTTCAGCAAAGTGCAGTAGTGCAGTTGCATGAAATAGGGAATAGGCTCTGTGATTAATTAATTGTTTTTAAATGTCTGTCTGTCTGTCAGCCAGCCAAGCTACGTACCTGCCTGTCTCCCTACCTCCATACCTGCTTGTCTACACTTTGGTCTATCCTCACGGTGACCAACCAAAGCCAGTGCCCACCCAATGCCCAAACGCCGTCCGTCCATCCATCCGTCCGTCCGCCAACCCATCCATACGTCCGCCCACCCATCCTTCCGTTCATCCATCCGTCCGTCAATCCATCCATCCATTTCTATCTTTCAACCATCGATCGATGGCACTGAGCAATCGTGAGTGAATGACCAGCTGTAGCCATCTAGTGACGATATCAAAGATTAATTCTTCACCCCTTCACTATACATCATACGGTGAACTCTGTTATATAGGCCTACCGATCGCTGTTAAGTTTTCATTGTGTCAAACGTCATCTTGTGGCTAGAAATGCTGTTAACGCCGATCATAATTATTGATATGGTCTTCTTAACTTGCATCCTTTGCCTGTTGAGTGTACTGCTCTTGACAAGACACTCTCGGTGAGAGTTACCATCTTTATATATGTTCTTGCATCTCTGTTTTGAAGGTGTTTAAAAATAGCGCGTGAACCCTTCACTTGGATCCAAACTTTGCGACATAAAAATATTATAATGGCAGCAAAGGTCGTTGACGTTCTCACTGTATTTGTCTGTTTTTTATATATTTTTTGCCATCCTGCTCTGTTATTCAAAACTTACATTTGGCCTTAGTCTTTCCACGCAATGACAGCGCATCAAGCGACACAACTCCTCCACATCACTCTGTCCTCTGCAATCCTCTCCGTCTACTCCCACGTTATTCCACCGACGTCCAGATCCTGTGCGACCGTGCCAAGTCTTCCTCGCTCTCCCGCGTATTTTCTTCCATCCCGTCGGGGTCTTATCCAGTGACTGCTTTGAGATTCTTTCATTGTCCGATCTGTGTATATGACCCAGTCAGCGCAGACGTGATCTCCTCACCCTAGCCTCATTCTCTACATAATTATAAAATAAGATAAGAATATTCTTTAATATACCAATAATTGCTATCCGCATTTTGGTGTACATACATGGTATAATAAACAAGCGTACATCATTTCTATATCTAATCAATGTCAAAATGTTTTACAATAGCATTAGCATAAAATCCTAAGTCCAAATCCAATGTAAATTTAAAATTTAAAAAGTTCTTTTAATGACCGACGATTTATGCAACAATTTATGCTGCACTTTAGTTTATTATGGTATTACATTTAAATATGATAAAGCACGTTCTCTTACTTATATCCTCATTTTTTTTATCTTATCTCTCCAAGTGACCCATAATATCCCTCTCTGCCATTTATGATGCGCCGCCTCTATAGGCCTAGCTTCTTCAGAAACGTTTTAGTCACAGACCATGTCTCCGATCCATAGAGCAATGTCGTCAGATGTATAATCTTGTCTTTGTTACTAGGCTACATCCTTTATTTTTCAAATACTATTTAATCTTCCGAATGTGGCATTGGTCTTGCCTAGCCTGACTTTCATCTTTTTGTCACAGCTGACATTGTTTGCAATTGCACTTCCAAATAGCAAAAGTCTTCTATATCTTCCATCAAATCCTCAAAGCTTTGACGTTTTCTCTCGATTACCATTTTCATGAACTTGGTTTTTCAAGGATTTTCAACCAAAACTGCTTCCCTTTCCAATCTGCCAGAGATCTTGCTCATTCCCTCCCAGGAAACCTCCAGAAGTGCTATATCGTCTGCAAGCTTCTCACCCCCTCTCGATTACAATCCACATTTAATCCAAGCTTCGATTTAATACCCAATCAATCGTTAGTAGGAACAGTATCGTATCGACGATAAAATACATTCCTGCCTTACCCCGGTGACAATCTGCAGCCATTCCTCCAGTCTCCCCTCCACTCTCACTGCACATCTGCTCTCTTTGTACATCCCATTTATGATGTCTGTGATTTTTTTCTGGTATTCCATATTGTGCGAGAATGTTCCACACCTCCGGTCTCTGAACATTGTCAAAAGCTTTGCGAAAATTTGTTTTTCAACAAATTCGCATTTATTTACGTTCATTTACAGTTTTTCTCAACATATTCACAGTAATTATAGCAATTTACAGCAATTTAAATTAATTTATGGTTTCGAATTCAACCGTGCAGATCCATTTTTTACATAATTTGTATTAAATAGGTCTTTCTTATATCTATTTCAATAATTTTCAGAGCCGTTTCGTTCAGGACATCGTAAGTAAAATTGACTATGCTTATGTATAGTCAATATTCATCGTTTTAAAGGTGTCTAAATAGATCGCATGAACTTTTCACTTGGATTCAAACTTTAGCGACATTTTATGGCAGCAAAGGCCGTTGATGCTCTCACTGCTCGTGTAATAAGCAGGACGTCACGATTTGTTGGCCTAAGCTTTGAATAAGATGTTAAATTAACTTTATTAGTTTACAACTATTTACCATTTATTGACTTCCACGTCCTCGAAGACTGTGTCCTACAAAATACACCGTCGTTTGTACAGGTCTCAGTACACGAATAGACCCACACATAAACATAATTAACTATTTGAACTTCCGCGAAGACACAATCAGAGCTTCGCCTCAAGTGGCCTTTGCAAACATTTTGCTTAACCATTTAACGACACAGCTTGCACTAAACTTTATGGGAAACGTAAAATTTTATTCAGCTGGTGTCACGAAATAGAGTATCCCCCGTATTAATTGTATCCCCCCCAAAATTAAAAAAGTCGAAAAAACCGCTTCCGCGTGTAGTTTTTTTGCAAATTAATTTTCATCTGCTTTGTTTTGAACAATGACACTAACAGGTATGTTTATTCCGACTAGATAATTTGTTTTGCCCTGTTTTTAGAGCACTTAAAACATTTAAAACACTTAAGAACACTCATAGTCACTAAATAAATTCGAGTTGCCTTTATCTGAGCATTGCTTAGGACACTTAAAACAATTAGAGTCACTCTAAATTTTGATTACAGCATAAATATTTTTATTATGCGCATTTTTCAAAAAAGGGGATAGAATGGTTTATCCCTCCGGATAGTATAGACCGGTTAATTCCATCCGGGGCCATAGATTACTTCATCCCCCCGGATAGCTTTCAGGGGGGATACTCCGTTTCATGACACCGGCCGTTAAAGATTAAGCAATAAGCATAGTTAGTAATTCAACCCAAATACAGATACTGATTGCTACATATTTCTTTCTTGTAGTTTAATTTTTCTGTTTCTGTGTATCATTTTGCGATTTGTCAACTTGTTTTTGCACAATAAACGATAGCCTGTGTACACAATTAATCAATCGTAATTTATATAGCGCCCCTTCAAGGTACCTACTCAAAGGAGATCAAGCGAAAAAATCAGTCTTCAACAGTTTGTGAAATTTAGAACAGCTTACATAACATGTTCTATTAGTTAGCAAACCTAATTGCTCATAGATGATAGAACACAGAGATTCGAGTGGAAGTAGACATATATTCAGTGATATTGAGGAGAATGGAAAATCCGAAAATGCAGGTTTTTGTTTGTTTCTGTGGCAAGGAATTTTTCGTGGCGCTAATCGTAACAACCTAAGTGTGAGTGACTGGATGTACCTCGGGTTTCTGCAGTGCCGGAGATCCGCTAACATGTAAGCATGTTAGTAAATAAGTACAAGGCTGTTTTTAAGAAACAAAACCTTCTTTCCTTTCCCATCATCCATGGTAAATTACTTTTAATCGGAGGACAATGACCTTTTTGCTAGTTTTAACTGTACAGAAGTGCTTCTACAACTGCACATTTTATGTACAACTGCACGTTAAAAATGCCCTGAATAAGTAGGTCTAATTAAGCAGATATGTAAATAAGTTAGTGAGTACGTAAAATATCAGTAAATGAGTAAGAAAACATTTTAATGATGCTGGTCAAATGCTTACATTTTACTCAATAGCTAAGCCTAACTGATGCAATTGAATCAGAAATAGCCTTGCACTGTGATTAGCAGCAAACTAATATCATCTACTAACAGCTGCCATGAGTGTTGCGATAGTCAAAAGTTCGCAATCAGTTGTAGCCGATACTGCGTAGTCTGCATACTATTCCTTATCGTAACCATCAGCATCAGTTTATATAGCGCACTTTAAAAATATAGACTCCGAAGAGGAACTCGCTTTAGGTATCGTCATCGATAAGCAATAATTATGGTTACAAAATGTTCGATGCATATAATTCTGGTATCAAATGCCACATACTCATTTAAATTGTTCATATCCTCAAGTATGATTGAAAATAAAGTCCAGTAATTTACATTGCACAAATAATAAATTATATATATATAATTTGTTATAATCCGTTTTCAACATGCTCAAACAACATTTTAGAATTCAACATGCTCACCATGCATCACCTTTGTTTATTCCACTATAATAGATTACAGAACACCACAAACCCAGTGCACCAATCAAAAAACTAGATACACAGAATCCAATACACAATAATTACTTGTGTTTTACTGAAAACATGTTCCTTAAAATTATGTTATGTAAATAACATATTTAACAATATTAGAAGAAAAATTGAATTCTTGTATGTATAATTATAATAATTGTAAGTGGTTCAGAGTCTGAATATACTGAATAGTTTAGTACGTCCAACACTTATTATAACATTGATTGCAAACGTTTTAAAGGTGTGCAAAGAGAGATCTCTTACGAATAGGCTACCACGAGCGCTACGATCGTCTTGCAAGTAGTATCGTAAGAATAATCATGGATTTATATAGCGAAACGTCAAGAGAAACTCTTCAGCAGCTCTCCCGACTTGACAGCAGCACTAAACCACATTTAATGAGATGGTTTTCAAACTCTTGCAAAAAAGGGACAAAGAAAGACAAAGAAGTTTATTACAGAGGCTGCTATATATAATAGGTAACTTATTCCAGAAATATAGACCGACCGATAGCGATGCATGTGTGTGTGTGTGTGTGTGTGTGTGTGTGTGTGTGTGTGTACGCATGTGTGCATTTGTGTGCGTGCGTGTGTGTATGTGTGTAGGTGTGTATGTGTGTGTGCGCGTGTATATAAATAAATAAATAAATAAATAAATAAGTAAAATTTTAATAGAATTTGTGTGCTATCATGGATCAGCGCATAGTCACCGTGCGCAATTATTATTCTATTAGTGCGTTGGGCTTGCGTTGGGCTAAATAGGATCAGACGGAATCGCCGAATAAACATTGCCTGGTCTTGGCAACGATGACGTAGATGCGAGTTTGATTCATAACTTTCGACGGCAACGCTTTATAAATTGTAGGTCGCTGCGAGCAGATAAGAGAGATGAATTTGTTCCGGTGGGCAGAGGTAGATGCTGGGGGGACGGACTGCAGAGGTTAATGTGACGGATGGATGGATTAGGGGGAGAGGAAGGGAACACGAAGGGCGCAGGATGATCCGGTGCTGATGTGGGTAGTCATGCAGAGCATTGGACGGCAAAGACTGTGCGTATATTTGTCACTGAGAGGATGCTGTCTGTCTGTCTGTCTGTCCGTCTGTCTGTCTGTCTGTCTGTATATCTGACTCTCTGCATATCTGTATACGTATGGACGCATGTCAGTGTGTCTGCATATCTTTCGGTGTATCTGTACATCTGTATTGCATAATTGCAGAGTATATATATATGTAGTTTTGGACGTCTGTTTGTATGTCCGGCTGTTTGTCTTAATGACTGTCTGTCTATCTGTCTGTCATGTTTGCAAGTCTGCATGTCTATAATGTCACGTCTGTCTATATCTGGATTCCTGTTTTTCTGTATGTCCCTCTCTGAGTCTCTTCTGCTTGTCTTTTTCTCTTTCTGCTGTCTGTCTGTCTCAATACCGGTAGCGCATCTTTAAGGTAAACTATTCAGAAGCACTTCCAGTTCCATCACCGCTAACTGAGACCGTTTCTAAGTTCTAAAGGAACAGAGTAGTGCGTCCTCTATATGCACCAGGGCGACCAGGCTTAGAGCAAGCCACAGAGAATTCATCCAATTCAGGTTCTATGGCCAACTTCCAGAACTGTTTAAAGAAATTTCTGGAACTGCACGACACTCTATTTCCCTTACCATCCTTCATGACAATTATTATAATACCCAGTCGGACGACAAAGACTTTTCACTATATTTTAAACTGCACTCAAGCGCTTCCACAACTTCACAAAACACTCAACGAGAAAGACAGCAACGCTGTTTCGTTATGATATAGAAGTCCGCGATGAGGGACTGAGAGTTAGGCAGATCGCCTCTGGACAGTATATATATATATATATATATATATATATATATATATATATATATATATATATATATATATTTATAATTACATATACATGTATAATTGTATATTTGATATTATATATATATATATATATATAAAAAATACATAATACATAATTGCTGTCGAACGCGAGATCCATTCAAGAAATTTAATT
Organism: Lumbricus terrestris; assembly: GCA_949752735.1. Classification (NCBI taxonomy): domain Eukaryota; kingdom Metazoa; phylum Annelida; class Clitellata; order Crassiclitellata; family Lumbricidae; genus Lumbricus; species Lumbricus terrestris. The sequence goes on along the minus strand of OX457042.1, from coordinate 6,622,859 downwards.
GCTTGCCACAGCTTTCAGCTTCCGTGCAATCTAAATAAGAGCGAGAGAAGAGTGTGAGACAGACAGACAGAAAATGGACAGACAGACGGACGGACAGACGGACGGACAGACAGACAGACATACAGACAGACAGATAGACAGACAGATAGACATATAGACAGACAGACAGGCAGACAGACAGACGGTCAGACACAGACGGTCAGACATACAGACAGACAGATAGATAGACTTCAGGCGTCTGGAAATATCAGTTGAGCGTGCAATTAAACTCGTCAATGAATAATTGGTCAGAGTGGTTTTGATGTCGGTGTAACATCGTTATGCTTTTGTGCCTATAAGAATGATGGACTAAAATGGTTAGTCGCCTAAAAT